>CAIGRE010096307.1:0-16014 GCA_903798275.1 Fraxinus angustifolia subsp. syriaca | reverse complement strand
CATCAGATTCTTGTATATTAGAATTGAAACGATGCACTCCACCTGCACAAACACCTAATAGATCAGAACAGCTATTATCACGCAGAACAAAAGAGAAACCGAGGTTGGCATTCAACCAAAAATATCATGATGTATACAATGACAGACTAAGCCACGTCCCAATAAAATGGAGACGTTCAGGCCATATAACAGGAACTAAAGAAAGTGGAAATAAGAAAATTTACCTCATCAACATCCANTTTATTTGGATCTTTCTGTTTTTGGATGATGTATCTGAAGAACAAGTATGAAACTAACGGGTAATACGATAGGTTCTTTCAATTAATTAATGAGGCTGTGTTACATGGGAACTTACATTTTCTTTATTAGTCGTTGGTAAACTTGGAGCTCCAACTTCTCTAGGACAAGATATACACCTGATCTTAAGAACCTGACGGAGTGGAGGTCTCAATATTTAGAGAGATGTTAGTGTTATAACTGATTGTATGAGAGGAAACCACAGATACCTGTCTTCATGTTCTTCAAGGGCATGTCTTAGAAGTCGCAGATCACCTCTCTTAAGAGCAAGCACAACATTGTTGTACTACAAAAGAAAAATGATAAAATGTAGTGTGTTATACAGCAGCGGTAAAAGATCATATGAAAATTACTTAGGTTTCTATATTTGTATTTCACATTCTTATCTTTGTACTTGACTATAAGATATGATAGTTTACTGGATAATAGTTTCTGATAAATTGCATAATTATAGACTACCGGAATACTAATTAGCAACTTCTGGTTTAGAAATGTCTTTCTTTAGTTGCTTGGAGAGGGAGCAGGGATGGTGAGGAAACTGAAAACTACCACATGCACATCAATTTTTCAAATAAACCAAGACACCCAGCTAGGTGCTTTTACTTTATATATAGTGTAATATTGTACGAAAAATAAAAAGAGTCAACTGACATGTCATACCTCAGTTAAGTTAAACTTGTCAAGAAGTGAATTTTGTGGTAAGATGCCTATTGAGAGCTTCACAGGTATCAGATATTTCAGAATCATCCTATCAAACGAGAAAATAAAGTTAGCATCTCGAGTATGCATAGACTCAGTTTTAGTCTTTACCTCTTATTAAATCTTTGGAAACACCAGATCAAACTTTAGCAGCCAAGATTTAGAAATAGGCAAACTTGACAATAATTGATCTATTCAAAAATAGGCAAATTTGACAATAATCAACCACAAGTAACATGGAATGATGCATGTAGGTAAGTTCTGAAACTTTAAAAGAACGGAGCAGGAAATGATGATTAAAAATTTCAAGTAACTCTCCCCCATCATCCTTCGCAAAGATATATTCCCCTGTTTGGTGCACATTATTTTCAAAAGAATGCATTTTTTTGGTTGATGTGATGGGGAATATGTGGTTAAAAAAGAAAGAAAAGTTATTGATGCGATGGAAAATATTATTTTATTGAAGAATGTGTGGTTGAAAATGAGCAGAAGAATGAGAATGAAAAAAATAATGTGGATCAAACAGGGGCTTAGCATAAGATTTCAGTTAGCATTTCCCAATCATACGGACATAAATCAAAATTAAACATTTGCCGATTTCAGACCCTTCTAATGAGCATTTCAATTTCTCGATAGCATAAAAGAAAAGCTCCAAAAGCAATTGATGACTACACTAAATAAACAAGAAACCAACATCACCATCATTATGAATTCATGTTTATTGAACTAAACAAATTGGCCACTTCTCTTTATAATATCCTAAATTTTAATCTAGATTCAGGGTTTCAAAAGCTATTAAACAAAAATTCAAGCAGAACCTAACCAGACCTTATATTTGCTTCTTTCAGAGGACTGCAATAAGTTAACGCGTAAGATAATTTATGGTCAGCAGCTGGAAAGTTCTCATTATACACCTCTAAACGACCAGTATAATACATGTAGGTGACCTTGTCCCTGACAGGAAACTCCTCAAATTCGAAAATCCTAGCTGTTTCAATGCTTCTTATCACACTGCGACATAAGTGGACTGTCCCGAGCTTGAAATAAATTTTAAACAGCTGGCACGTAACATATAAAGCTCCAACGCGTTTTGGTCCTTTTCCAGCAAGAACACCAAACACTTTCATGAGGAAAGAGCCTGCTCCTTTCAATTTCTCTGGGGTTTTTCCTATTGAAGCCAACTCTTTATCAGCCTTCAATTACGAAAACGTAAATCAGTCAATTTCATGCCAGCTTCAGTGTGGCATTACACCTATCAAAAAGTTTCAGTGTGGCATTACACACGCACTTGTAAAACTTACTCAAAAGGAAACAGTGGGGGAAAAATGTAACTCTTACCCGCTCGGCAAGAATCCTAATTTCATATGCAATCACACATAAGGCTTCCAAAGCCCACGCTGATTCCCAATTTCGGAATTCCTGAATAAAAGCACTGTAATTCTCCACCATTAGGGCTTATACTATTTGGGAAAAATTCACATTTGCAGTGATTCAATCTAAAAATACATACTTGGCAGCTTTTTCAAAGGCCAGGTAAGACTCGACCAAATTTTGTAGTCGATAACTCTGCAAAGCACGGAATACAGGTGCTAGAATGTCTGCATACTGAGAGCTCTCTGATTGTCTAATAATTCTGTTAGCATCCTATTTATATGAAAACCAAAGTTAAGGGAAAATGAAAAGCCATTATTCAGAAAAGAAAAATGCCAAGCTTATATATCACACATGTATGTGAAAAAAGATATATATATTTAATTATGTGTATAGTATAACTTTTTATCCCTGGCAAGTCAGCTTCTTTAGTGATAAAATGGCTCGAAAAAAAATAAAAGAATATGAATGAATAGAGATCTCCATCCTTACAAGAGTAATAAGGAAAGTTCACAATACAGTATCAAATTATCACAGTGATAAGCTCCATTGAAATAAAGAGATTACATGTGTGTTCGTAGTTCTGAAAGACAGATCCAATAAAATAAGGAATAGAAATATGATTGGAAATTCTTAACCATATAAGTAAGCTTCCAAATACAATCAATTATCCAATGGACCAAAGAGTAATGTGACTTAGTGAAAGGACTCGAGTAGTTTCATTCTACGACATGAAAAAGCTTACACTCAAAACTCCAAGAGCTTATTAAATTATACCAAGTTATTTTCAGTCTAAAAGTGCTTAATCTTGCTCCATTACTAGTTATACAATTCCAGATTCGCCTTACTACTTGTACAAATGTTCAGAATAAAAGATGAAGGACACAAAAACCTCAGACAACACAGGCCCCTCTGAAGCATTGACTTGGTTTAAGACAAAAACGAATATTGCCACGAGAAATAAAAAATTCAAAGGTCTACATAATCATGACTCATGAGCATAGCAAAGAAATATAATTTTCCTCCAGAAGAATTAGCAAGTTCTCTTCCTATTTTCTATCTCCTCTCCCTGCACATCCTAAATTTCAATAAATACAAACTATGACAAAAAACCTAGTAGTCATACCTCTCTCTTTTTCTTCAATCATTGCCACTGGCACAGGGAAGCCAACAAACTCATATACATGCCCACTTGCTTATATTATAGGAAAGTCAGAATTATCTGATTTTGTTTGAGTCTGATTTTCGAGTTTTACTATATTTTGTAACTTGTAACTGTTCTTCTACACATTATACATTTCTATCAAACACAACTTGGAAATTTTTATATTGTATATACGGGATGTAAATATGAGAGTGAGTGTTTATCTATGAGCATTTTCCTAAACTTGCACCTTCTCATTTTTGCTTTGCTTTCCTAAATTATTTAATAATCCAAAGCCAACCACAAGAAGCATTCAGGACATGAAATCATATGTCCCACTCTAAGTCACATCTTCTTCACACTTAGTTGATTTGTCATTTGGTTCGTCATTTGCAACCTCCACCATGGAGGATATGACATAGCTTGAATGGAACAATTTCACAGGGAGTTGGACAGCATATCATAATTCAGCTTTTTGTACATTAAACCTATGGTTAAAATGAAAAGCTCTCTCTCTGCTCTGCGTGTGTGTTTATTTTTGATAATATATTTCTTTTATCTGGTAGTCTTTTCCATCTCTTGTAGAAGTAATAGAAGTAATTATTGAGCCAACAGCATTTGGAATCAAAAAGGGTTCCCCATCATAGCACTTGGAAACAGCAAGAGACCACATAAATATGGTAAAGAGGTGTAGAGAAATTATGTAGCCAGATGTGAAGGAGCAGATTTGAGGTGTAGAACAGCTGCAAATGTTAAAGCGATCGGATATTCTGATTTGGATTTGGCGTGAGAAAATTATGCACCTGTGGGATAACCAGGTTAGGTAGAAAATCTTTCCCTACGCTAAATTTGTAGAGTTGCTTGTACACACACATAGCATCTATGTCCTGCCCCAATCATATTAAAAAACAGAAATTGCAACTGTTTGTCCTCAACCTTTATCTCCTTTCGCACTTTTGTCCCAAACCTTCACTCCTCGGCACCTTTCATTTTAGTTCCCCTGATTCCTATTGACACGAACAGTCCAAAAACTCAACGAACTTGTCATGCGAGCCTCACATGATGAAAATGGAATGTCCAAACACTATATAATCTTTAAACAAATAAAAGAAAAATTACCCAAAAAACAAAGGTAATCTTCCTCACAGACCCTACCTATGTATTATGCATTTTTTGTACGATGGATGGATGCCTAAGAACATGGGTTTGATTGCATACCCACAGTTCTCTTTCGTTTCTTTTATTCTTCTTGACAGATTTACAGTCTGCGGACAAAATTCTCAATTTCAAAGTAGATCCCATATTTTATCAATATAAGCCATGACTTATCTAATTACATCCACTTTTCAACTCACACCTTCCAACTGGACCTTTAATTAATTGTATCAACCCATACAGACAAAGCAAAGACTTTTTAACAAGAAGATACCATACCACCACATACTAGGGAAAAATGTAAAGATGTAGGAAATCACAATCCCATTATATTATAGAAAGGACGTAAACTTTATCCAGTAAAATCACTAGTTGTATGACAGCAAACATATAGCCAAGACAGAATAATAGAACAGAAAAGCGAGAATTGGTTCTTTTGCTGTATAATGTAGTAGAACGTAATTTGCAATTGGTTGGCTTGCAAGTTGCTACTGATACGCTGTTGTCTTCTGGAAGGGGAAAATACCAGCCAACTAGGTTTGATATTATCACAAATACATTGAGCAGCACTTGTAACTTGTATGTACTCTTTCTCGTTTTCAAAGCACCAAGATTGACTCCTAATAATTAACTAACGAGTATAGACATGAGCCCTTTTTCATAATCCCGAGAATCAAACTTAATTACCTGAATTTCTTGAGATAGAATGAATACCTGGAAGGTGTTGAGGGCGTCAGCGAGAAATTGGAGGGAGGAGGAGTCGGAGGAGATGGAGAGGAGGCGGCTGAGAGATTTTCCGTCCTGAGATGAAACGGCGTCGGAGAAGCGGTTTAGGTACTCGGTGATTCGCCGGTGGGATTCTCCCATGCTCATATAGGCCGCCATTGTTGCCGCTGCACCGCTACAAATGATTGCCTGTGTGTCAGTACCCTCTTTGTAAAGACGAAGTGGTTATACGGCGTCGTTTCTCGTAAAGCCAAAGTCATGAACCGTGTGTAGTTGCATTTTATTGGACGATGAAATTTGTTTGAAAAAAGACCCTTCCATTTGGAATAACGGAGCCTCCTCTTGATGAAAAATATTTCAGTTTGAGCTTCTCTCTCAAATTACATTTTTTTCTCCAACTCATTTTTAATTATATTTTTTTTCGATAAAATAACTTACCGTAAATTCAAATTTTTTTTTTTTCATAGTTTTAAATTATACAATCTCCAAAAAAATAAATAAATAAATAAATAAATCACTATTATAAAACTCTTTTTTTGTTAAAAATGAGGCTGAAAGGAGGAACAAGTGTGGTCAAATTCTGCTAAAAAGAGTGTGCCTAAATTTATTTTACTGAAAATGAATTCGAATTTAATTTAATTTTTTTCTAAAGGATAGAGAACTCAAACATGGGCTACTTAAATATTAAAATTGCTAATTTCTCATCCATAAAAGTTTAGATTTTGATTTTTTTAAGATGAAATTTCAATCTATCAAATATAAATAAGCAATTCAACCTATTGAGGTTTAATGGAGTATATAGTGCGCTGTGATGACTTTGTTAACGGGTGGGGGATATCCAGCGTTGATCATGTGAATTTTGAGACTCTAGACGACTAATTATTATGAGATCTTTCTTGTCATTGACTTGGACTTTCGGACTTATAAATAGAGGTGAACTCCTCTCTAGCCGTTCGTTGCATCGCTCATGGTGGAGTGTGGTCTATCTAGGCTACTCTCAAACATATTAGACATTTAATTTCCTTCGACCGTAATACAAATTTTCACATCAAATGTGAGGGAAGCTAGGTTGCTAATCCACTTACGACAGAGTGATGCAAGGACAATGTTATCATGAAATATGGCCATCCCGACTTGCCTTGGCAACTTTGTCCACGATGTAGATGGATATATATGACTTTTGCATGTTTAGATGTCTTTAGACTTTATTATTTCATTATTCCTATTTGTAAAGGAGGTAGTACCTTCCCATTTATTGTTTTCATCTCTTATGCTTTTGATTAGACGTCAGATTTATGTCATCTCCTCTTTTATTTGTTTATATTCCATCTACATCGTGGTAGGGGAACCCTAACCCCCTTCGTCCTGATTTGGTGGAGCCTAAAAGGTACATCGAAGCTGTGATGGTGCTTTACTAAAAAGAACCAACACTAGATGAAAGATTAAATAGTCAAGCCTAATTTTTCCTAAATTAATGAGGATGTTTGAGTGTTGTAGTTTGAGATTCTCTGTCTTATGAAACTATCTCACTATAAGAATTCTAATGTGAAATATCATAGTGATTATGGGTTTTCTACTTCGACATCTCAACTTATAGTTAAGCATTGATTTTTTAACGATTGAATAGTAAAATAGATATTAGATCTGATCATGTAAAGCAAGTGTCCATATAGTGTATCTATAATTGCCAAAAGTAACAAAAGCAGCAAAACCATAAAAGAAATAAAATAGAATCACCAAAGATATGAATACGTTTACTCAATAAAATAACATAATGGATGCAATCATCCCAATAATCACTAAACTTATACATGTGTCTTTGATTACTCACTGAAATTTATAATGTCGAGTTTTAGCCACTAAACTTATCCAAACGTTGGACGTTACTCACCGGCATAATATCCAATTCAAACCTCTAGTAGAATTGGTGACGTAACTAACGAAATGCACATGTGGCACCCCGACACATTGTTATCAAATTGCCACATAAGAAAACGTCTTTCATTGCTCATTAAATTTCGAGAAACGTCTTCAATTACTCACGATGCTTTGGAAATTGTTTTCAATTGTTCACTGAACTTTGAGGAGGTTAAATTTTGATAACTAAACTTATAAAAATGACGCCGTCCTGTTGTTCGCTAAAAAAGTGTACCACAAGCACGTACTTGTCGAGTACAAGTAATAAAGTAGACAAACAAGTTCGAATTGTCGATCTTAGAATGAATAATTTCTCAATTACACAATAATTAAATTTGATTTTAACAACGAAATACACAATAAATTTGAATTTTGCAAATAATGAAAATAGCTTAAAAATGAAAAGATTACAGACATGAGATCTTTCTACAATTATATTATTTGATCTTTTCATTATTTTTGCAGAATTCTAAACTATTTTCATCATTTAAAAATGCAAATTTATTATGTGTTTTGCTGTTAAAATTAAATTTAACTTTGTGTAATTGAATAATTATTCCTCGTGGAATTGACAACTCAGATTGATTTGTCCACTTTATTACTTGTACGCGACACGTACGCTTGCGTACACATTTTTTAGGGAACAACATACCAACATCATTTTTATAAGTTTAATGATCAAAATTCAACCATCTCAAAGTTCGGTGAAGAATATATGACATTTTTCAAAGTATAATAAGCAATCAAAAATGTTTTTCAAAATTTAAGGAATTTATGTGTACAACCCTCCCATGACTTTTCCCCGACACTCGGCCACATCCCTACGACCCACTCGACCACATATTTAGGCAACACGTACTCATTTCTCATAAATTGAAGAGACTAATGCTCAATGGTAATGACATGTGCAAACTCAGTGCTCAATATGAGTCGATCGGGAATGTCGAATGATCTTGGATATCTTCAAGTTCGATCACGCAATAAGTCCATGGTCAGGTCGATGTACTACATCAGGAAACACCAATAAAAAATAGAGGGAGTTATTTCATTTCATAAACACAAATTTTATATATACATAATAAATACCAATATGACTATTTCACTTACATCGTCGGCGATCCAAGTCTTCGAAGTGGTGATGTCGTGAAATCACTTATACACCTTTGAGATCATCCTCCCCCTACGTTGCGGCTATCTCTAAAAAAAAGAATAGAAATAATGCTAAAAGAAGTATAGATGAGTTAGCATAGCGTACTTAACTGAAATTGTAAAAATACTCACCCGGGCATAATTCTTCTCCACTCCGTCTCGAACGCTTTCCATTTGGCATGGTCCACCTCCTGGAAGAGATTGGGCTACGTCGCATCGATGAACATCATCCTCTTTGCCTCAACCATGAAGGGAGATACGATATATTGTGACGGTAATCTTAGCCTCTTGCCGACCACCTATTCCAGCACGTCAACAGCATGCCTCTTACCCTTTCCCATGACCGACGTCTTCTCTTCCTCCGTCATTGGGGATACCACCTCTGCCTCGGCCACCGACTCCACCTCAGGCACCTCCACCTCCATCATCGGGGCTGCCTCCGTAGCCTTCCAAAATGCAGTACTTGGCCACAATGGAAAGTCGTCCCGTCTACTACCCTCTTCGCCACTTTGCTTATTACCCTCTCCATCGTCTCGTCTATCATCCCTTCATAGTACTGCTATATCGCCTCGGAGTGCTACAACCTTCACCTCAAGGTCTGATACATGGCTACGGAGCGCAGTAACGTCTTGACATAAACTTAATATCTCGCCATTTATCTCTTGTCGCAACGCCCCTACCTCTCCTCGTAGCGCGCCCACCTCCTCCCTCATCTCCCCTCGTAGCGCCCCTACCTCCCCTCGTAGCTCACCCACCTCGTCCCTCATCTCCGTCATAAATCTAGCCAAAAGGTCATACAGATCATGGTGCATAAGAGATCAAAATGGAAGGTGCCTGGATGGAGAAGGAGGAGATCCCATCAGAGGAGGAGGCGATCCTATCAGCGGCGGAGGTGATCGTCGGATCACTAGACCACGCTCCTATACAAATAGCATTAAAAATTATTATCTTAGTTAAAATAGGCTTACTCATACAAAATGATAATCAATAAATTATATTCAATTCTCATACCTGATCTCGGTTCAGGATAGAATCAAAAATCTGATTCGAGATCCTTCATTAACATAAGATAAAGTTCAATTTACTTAAATATACCTTTGGAATCAGTTTCGATAAAATCTTGGGCTATATAGTAAATCAACAAGGACTTAAGGTCAACTTAGAAAAAATATGGGCAGCTATCTAAATAAGAGCTCACACTCAGCTCAAGGAAGTGCAAAGTCTTACTACGAGAATACTTGCACTTAGCTATTTCGTCTCCAAGATAACATATTGATGTAAGCCCTTCTTTGACATAATTCAAGGAAGGAAGAAATTTGAATGGACAAAGGAATACCAAGAAGCTTATGAAGATCTTTAAAACTAGCTAGCCCAATAGCTATTTATTTCCAAACCGAAAGCAGATGAATATCTAGTAGTCTTCAAGCATATCAATAAATGTTGTACTGATAAGAGACGAAGAAAGAGTGCAACATGCTTTTTCCCTATGTTAGCCAAACTATTCATGATGTCGTATTGCATTACTTCTTTATGGAAAAATTAGCGTTTGCCTTTGTTATGACAACAAGAAAGCTATGACCATATTTCTTGAAGCATCCTATAAAAGTCTTGACTAATTACCTACTAAAGAAGATCTTGTAGATAATTGATGCCTCAAGTTGGTTAGTGAAGTGGATGGTTGAGTTCAATCAATTTGATATCTCTTATAAGGTATGAACTGCCATTAAATGACAAGCTCTAGTTGACTTTATGGCTAAATTTAGCTCAGACCCCCAAAAGGACCAAGAATGGTATGTAGTAAAATGCGACATTCAATGGATAAACCAAGCACTAAGTTAGCCAAAATCAATTGATAAACAATAATCAAACACTATTAATTAAGCAAGACAAACAATTATCTTCCAAATCTGTGTTTGTACCAATAGATAGGTTTTACGTGGTTCAGATCAACAACCTAAACCACAAGGCAATACCAAAACTAGACTAATCCAAAGAATCTCACACCAAACCACAAAGGAATCACCCCACATGGTCACGCAAGTAGCAAACAAAATATTGCTGAAAATAGAACAGCGAAAACAAGGGAAAAAATGGTGTACACAGGGGTCACCAGAGGTGCGCAGCAGAAGCAAGAGATGAACGCGACGAAAAGAAAATGGTACAGTCACAGAGAACCACAATAGGCACAGTGAAAAGCTCGAACACCACAAAAAGCAAAGGCTTCCATTTTCTCTCTAAAAGGACATGGAAAAATGCCATGTGTGAGGGACAAGGAAAAATACCATGTGTATCTAACGTCTCAACCAAGAATAGGGGCTAATATATATAAGGGTAACAATAGGTTAGATAATTAGGTCATTACCAAATGGGTTGAGCCCTCACATATATACTATCCACATATAAGATTCTTAGCTTGTCTCTAATTCTTTGGGCTACCAATTATTGTTTGGGTCGACAATATTTAAATATTCAATAACAGACTTCTAACGAAGCTTATAAATATTATTTCAACCCGACTAATCACCATAACCCCAAAGTTTATTTGGTATCAAAATACAACTTTCACATTGATGCCAAATATACCTGCAAAAGAAAAAAACTACTTTAGTAGTCTCACAATCTGATTTCGAATAAAATTTAAACGTCGCATACCTTTACCGATGTTTAGAAGTATAAGGCAACTTCTAAATTTTAACAGTAGGAGCACCTTAGTGCCCATATATGCATGGTTATAATTTGAATGCATTTTCTCAAGTTCTATCAAGTTTTGAGATAATATATCTCTAATAAAATGCAATCTAACATCTATGTGTTCGTGAAATATAGGGTTCTTACACAAATGGATGACAAATTGACTATCAGAGAATACAATCACATTATCACTTAAAAGACCCAATTCATTAAGTAAACTTCTAAAACACAAAGCTTCGTTAATAGCTTTAGTGACATTAATATAATCAAACTCGATAGTGGGCACATCAACAATATGTCAGAGTTGAGACTTCCAACTTACACAAGAGTCACACAAATTAAACACATAAGAATAAATAGACTTCCTATTATCTCTATCACCACTATAGTCAACATCCTTAAAACCTTTTAAGTTTCAGACCCTCATTAGTAGACTTATAAAATAATCCCTGATAAAAAATACCCTTCAAGTACTTAAACAACCACTTTAATGCTTCCTAATGTTTGGAACCAGGATTAGACATATACCTACTTAACATATTTACAGTGAAAGCCAAATCAAGTCTAGCATGGACCATAATGTACATAGTAGAGCCAATGACATTAGAATAAGGAATTCTACTCATAAGAATCTTTTTCATCATCATTAGCAAGTGATTGTTCTTTTGATAAAATAAAATGGTTTACAAGAAGCACATAAGCAGGTTTGCAATCAATTATGTCATATTTCTTCAAAATTTTAAGCATGTAGATAGTTTGATACACAAATAATCGGACCTATTCTTTTTTATCTCTATTCTAAAGATTCTTCTAGCATGTCCTAAGTCTTTCATGTATATTTTTTTAATTAACTCAATTTTAATCTTGTTTACCACTTTCATGTTAGACCCAATTAATAACATGTCGTCCACATAAAATAAGAAATACACACACTCTTTATTAATGCTTTGGTGCAAGTAATATAAGCAATGGTCAATACCACTAACATGGAGACTATTTTAACCTATAAAGAGATTTCTTTTAAAAAAAACACACATAATTAGGTTTATCTTTACTTTCAAAATCTTTTGGTTGATTCATACAATTCTTTCATCAAGGTCACCATGAGAAAAAAAAAAAAAAATGACGTCAAATTGTTCAAGTTCCCAATCATAGTTAGCAACAAAAGTAAGCATGACCCTAATAGTGATATACTTAACAACGGGCGAAAAGGTCTCATTATAATCTACCCCTTCCTTTTGTGTTTATCCCTTTGGCTAATAACCTAACTTTATATCTCACATGCTCACTCTCAATGGTTCCGTCCTTAATCTTATAAACCCACTTGCATCGATTTATCCTTAGGTCTAGGAACTATGTCTCAAGTTTGATTCTTAGTCAGAGGTCTCATCTATTCCCTCATTTTTATTTCTCATAGCCTTCTCATAAGTGTTTAGCTCCTTATCAATTAGTTCTTGACAACTAGTGTAGGGTATGGTATAATTGACAACCTTTAGGTCTAGAGGTATATGCAAATTCGTCTTATTCTTTTTTAAATTGTCAGTCACAGTAGCAAAATACAATTTATCAATAGCTTTTGAAATCTTTTGTTACACTAAAATCCCTTTTGATCTTTTGTTACCAAGTAAAATCAAATTTACCGTTAAAGACACTCGAGTCAAAATGATGCATAGACATCTTAACAAATAAGACGCCTAACATGTAACAACCTTTAAAGAGATAACCAAACAGAATGTCCTAAAGATCGAAAATATATGCCGAAATAAATTCCTAGGGTTTCGAGAGATTCATGACCTGAATATATATCAGGGAATTTTCTTAGCAGGTAAGGTCAATGTAACAATTCTAACCAATAATCCATTTAGCAACAATTATGGAATTACACAACAGTTGAAAGATATTCAAATCACGATTATATCATAGATAATAAGTGCAATAGGCAATAGTTATCCCACACGGTAACCCTCACACCTAATGGCCATCTCACACGATGGCCTACTATTGCAGAAATGTAAAAGTGATAAACTGCTTTACCAAAGCGAACCTATATGTGGTTTGTACAAATGAGATATGAGAATTTAATCAGGATTCAAGTCTTTATTTGAGAAATCAACAGCAAAAGGTCATAGGTACACACATTTCAGGTCATAGCAAAAATACACGTTCAATTTCAAAGACACATAAAGGCAGTCACACCTCAACTTCATCGTAACAATAATCTAATTGTTGAGATTCCAGTTTGTACACTAAAATACAACTTCAATTGATGAACCAAGCACTAATAACAATAATCGAACACTGTAAATTAAGCAAGACAAACAGTTCACTTCCAAATCGGTGTTTGCACCAATAGATGGATTTTACAGGGTTCAAATCAACAACCTAAACCATAAGGCAACACCAAAATTGGACTAACCTAAATAATCTCGTATCGAACCATAAATGAATCACCCCTACACAGTCGTACAAGGAGTAGACAATAGACCGTCGAAAATGAAGCAGCGAAACAGGGAAAAAAATAAAGCACATAGGGATCACCAGAGGTGTACAGCAGAAGCCAGACACGAACACTGACAGAGAGAAAACGGGATGGTCACAGAGAACTGTAGGAGGCACGGTGAAAAAGGTCGAATGCCACACAAAGCAGAGGCAACCATTTTCTCTCAAAAGGGCTAGGGAAAATACCGTGTGTATGTAATATCTCAACCAAGAATAAGGGCTAATATATATAGGCAACGATAAGTTAAGTAATTGTGCCATTACCAAATAGGTCGAGCCCACACACAAGATTCTTGGCTCGTCTCTAGTTCTTTGGGCTACCAATTGTGATTTAGGTCGTCAACTATTTAAATATTCAATAAAGAGCTTCCAACGAAGTCTATAAATTTTATTCTGGTCAGATTAATCATCATAGCTCCGAGTTTATTTGGTATCAAAATTCCCAACAAATGGGAAGATGTTCTTTGGGAGATTTTCTCAATTGATCTTCCACCGAAGCACTTTTAAGTGTAGTTCTGCCAGACCTTTACCTTCGACTTCAGAGCCTCCAAAAACGAGGCCAAATATGAGGCTTTGATAGTTGGTCTAAGAGATGGCCAAAGAGTTGGAAATATCCAAGGTGATAAGCCCACACTTGCTCACATCTTATTGTCAACCAAACTAATGAATCATTTCAAACCAAAGATGAGAGGATAACTCATTATCTTTGAGCTGTAAGGAACTAAACAAGTTCATTCATCAAAGTCGATCACATGCCGTCGTCATTTAAAAATACGACCATTACTCCCTAAAGAGGTATTCCTCAAATGACATCGTCACCTCCCAAAAGATCATTCTTAAATGGCAGGTGTCACCTCTAACGTTAGCATCTTCTCTTCCACCAATGAGGAGAGAGTAACGATTGCGTAGATGACAAGCAATGCAACAAATATTTCCTAGGCGAAATGATGAGCCGATCTCAACTGCCAATAGAAACTCAATACTCAAGGCAGTGACACACATATCTAAGTCGATGTTGTTGATATGATTGAATACGATCAACTCTCGATTAAAGATCTATAAATATGGACATTGGTCTCCCACTCAAGGCCAAACTATGCCAACTCATTTCAACGTTCTCTCAAAATCAATCTTCTATAAAAATCTCATTTATTGTAATATATCAACAATTAATTTACTGAATACTCCAATTCAAAAAAAATGCATCAAGAATAATGTAAAAAGGAAATATCATAGTTAAACAATTATCCCGCCTCTTTAATTCCAAATCCATTCGTTTAAACTAAGCTCGCAATCCAACATTACAACTCTACTTATAATAAGGGCGGTTTTGACATATATTTATTTTTGTTTTTAGTAGAATATCTTAATTTTTATTTGAAAACTAATTTTTAAAAGAGCTATTCCATTTTGCTTTTAGACGAAGTCACATTATACCTTCTTAACTCTTCTAGGTAAAAGAATAATTAGCCCTTGTTTGGTAGCGATTAAAGTTGAATTCAAAGGAAAAATCGGATCGTTGAGACTTGAGAGTTCAAATATCAATTCTTTATTCTATATCATCAGACTCCCCTTTTTAGATAATTACAGTACCATAATTCCTTGTAAATTGCAATACCCAATTTTGCCCCTGCTGTCGTTCATCTCCTTCAATCACTAAGAAATTTCTTCACCCACTCACTGTTTTCTTCACGTACGGTAGTAATAAGGGCTAAATTGACTTTTTGAAAATGTTAAAAGACTACTTAAAAATTGGCAAACAAGCAACTTTAAGTTCATGTTTGACGGGCTTTATATTAAAACTTTTGTCTACATTCATTTTCAATTACATATTCACACAATAAAATATTCTGTACGTAAATTTAAATTTTTTTTTTCTAATTTTTAACCATACATTCTCTTAATTTTCATTATTCAAAACATTATTTTTGATAAATAATGAGCACCAAGCAAGGGCTAAATCAAACGTGGTGGAGCCAATGATTTGACACAAAAATCAAATTTTTCCAACAAATTCTTTTCCTGACCTTTATAAAATTAAGGGGATTTACAAAAATGACCAATTTCATGCTTGTTAATTGAAAAATGTCTAATTTTGACAACTCTTGTAAAAATTGCCAATTTTGGTACCAAATTGTCTATTATACCATCAATGAAAAATGAAGCAATTTTTTTTTTTTTTTCAGATGAATTTCGAGAAGACACAAGTAGCTTCCACGAGAAGTTACATGAATGCTAGCTAATACCTAATGAATTCATTTGTTTTTATTAATTATTAGGAGTGTGTTTGGTGCATATTAAAATGAGAGAATGCATTTTTTTGAAGTGATGTGATGAGGAATATATGATTAAAAAAGAAGGAAGAG
>CAIGRE010096283.1:0-11076 GCA_903798275.1 Fraxinus angustifolia subsp. syriaca | reverse complement strand
ACACCAAAACATGTGAGATATTTAAGGAAGAATAAATGAAAGGCGGTAGAATAATTTAATGGCGATAGAAGATAGAAGAAGATATTTGAAATATCAACCCAATAGTCAACAAAGAAGGCTCAATCACTGTAAAAGAGGTCGGTTACTGTAGTAAATCCAGTTCTAAAGAGGGTAAGTGTGAAAATGAGTGTGACAAAAATGAATAGTGAATCTAAGGATAGCTCTTTTAATAGAAGGAGTGATAAAGTAAGTCCGCATCGAGTGATTTCACCAACTTGGGTGAGCATCTTTTGTTATCCTCAACTTAGCTTTTAATTTATTTATTTTGTCAAAAATGATTGAGAAATTACTCCTTACTAAAACTGACTTAATTAAGATTGTCTTAATTTTTTTAGAATGAAACTTGTCTGGTCCAAAAGATTGTCTTAATTTTTTTAGAATGAAACTTGTCAGGTCCAATGTTATTGGCTATTTCCATGTTCAAAATTATAGTTATTGAGTTGTAATTAAAGTCAAAAGAGTTTGAGGTTATTAATATAGATTTTGAAGAAGTCAAAGATGATAGAGGTAGAATAAGAAGAAAAAGTCATTGCAAAATTGCTCGTTGGAAGCATGTTGGGAGTTCGAGTTGACGCGAGACTGCTCGCTACCCGCAAGGATGCCGCTCGAGCAGTGGGTTCGTCCGGACATAATCTTGTTCGTATTATTAACATATTTAACAACCCTCTCAATCTCAAATACTTCATATTATAAATACCCAAGCATAGTCCGTCCCAAAAAGTGGTTGAATCATTATTTCATGCAAGAGAACATCATTTGAAGATCATAAACACATTCCATAAATCTCTTTAGTCAACCATAAGATCAAAACGCGGACTATCAAACACCAAAAACCATTTCACCAATAAGTCTTTAGAGTTCTGAAGTTGGGAAGAGGTAGCGGAGTTCTAGTTGTTTCAGAACGAGTTTGTTCTTGGTGATTCACATAAAGGGAAAAGAAGTCCAGAGTTGCGGAAAGTGCATGTTGCACAATTGAAAAGGTTTTTCAGTAATTTACCGATTGAATGATCAAAGTCTACTAAAATTTAGTTGTATCTGAACCAATTATAACTATCTTTTCTAGTGAATCATTTCGATAAGGTTTGTCCGGAGGTTTTTGATTCATGTGAAAAGTTCTTCAAAGGGTTTTCATTTGTTTCTAAATTTGGCGTTCTTTACTTCTAATACTTTTGATTTATATTGCATGATTGACACTTGGGGTTTAATTTGATATTAAACTTAATCATTTAGAAATAAAAATAAGTGACTTGTTGCTCTTTATTTGTTGGTTATTCTTATTCCGCATTATATACATCTGGGTATTGTTGAGTCCAAAGCTTAATTGTAATTCATGATCCAATTTTGTCTTTATGAGTCAATCACTTTTTGTTCTTTCTTATTTTGATGGTAATAATTATGCCTACTAAAGGTTCGAATGAGAGCATTTTTTAAATCAATTGATGAACGAATTTAGGTTAGTGCAGATAAGGGTTGGACTGTCCTATCTACATATGTTGCTGATGTGGACTAAAGATGAATTAATTGAGTGTGGCTGGAATAATCATAGCGGCCATTCCATATTTATGTCTCAGAAGAGTTTAAGCGTGATAATCTAGAAATCACATATGAAGGAACTAAGATCGTGAAAAACTCTAAATATAAGATGTTGACCACTAAGTTTGAAAAAATTAAGATGAAAGATGATGATTCCATTGATGAATTCTATGCTCAATTGAATTATATAGCATAATGTGTTATTTTACCAAATTGATATTATGTTAAGTGATTTGCATAATATTGATATCATATTTTGTGTTTTTAGTATCTCAACTTGTAATATTTTAGATTCTAAGTTATGGATGCAAGTATTACTACATGTTTTGGTGTTATACATGTTTCGCTTGTGTTGTTTATATAACTTAGTTGTGTGCTTTATTACAAGTTTCCTCTTGCTTTTACACGTGGTATTTGTGATTTCATGTGTTTCAGGAAATAGGTATAACAAGTTGTTAGGTTGAAGTTTGGAAATTAAGTCTTTGAGTTAATAATGTTAGATTGTGTTGATTTTTATTTTGATTTTGAAACAAATAATTTTGTCGCGGAATGCCAAAAATGAGAGTTTGTTAGGTCTAATGGGCTATTGCTGTGTTCAAAATCTTAGTTATTGAGTTGTAATTGAAGAGTCGGGGGTTGGCGAAGTAGGTTCTTAAGGAGTCAAAGACGGAACAAGGGGAAAAATTCTAATGGGCTATACGCTCACTTGCTACACCTTGGGCACTCGACCGGTCGTGAGACTTCTCGCTACCTACAAGAAGTCGCTCTAGCGGTGGGCTTATCTGAGAAGAATCACGTTCACTTTTTAACAAATTTTACAATCATATTCAACATCTAACACTTCATATTATAAATAGACGAGCATAGCCTATCCCAAAAGGGGGTTAAGTCATTATTTTATATAAGAGAACATCATTTAAAGATCATAAACACATTTTATAAATCTCTTGATTCCTCCACGAGATCATAGAAAAGATCAAAAGATCAAACACTAAAAATCATTACTTTCACCATTAAGCCTTTAGAGTTCTAAATAAGAGACAACTGGAGTTTTAGTTGTTCCAGAACGAGTTCATTCTTGATGATCCATGTGGAGGGAAAAGAAGTTTGAGTTGCTAGAAAGTGCAGGTTGCACAATCAAACACATTATTTAGTGTTTATGGTTGAGCGGTCAGAATGTACTAAGGTTTAGTTATGCCTAGACCAATTGTAAATTGTCTATTCTAATTGATTGTTTTGACAAGGTTTACCGCGAGGTTTTTGACCGCTATGAAGAGTCTTTTAAGCGTTTTCATTCGTTACCAATTTAGCGGTCTTTACTTTTATTGCTTTTGATTTATATTAATTGACACTTAGGATTTAATATGATATTAAACTTTATCATCTAAAAATAATAAATAAATGACTTGTTTCTTTTTATTGGTTGATTATTTTAAGGGAAAATTGCAACCATGGTCCCAAATCTATTCTTTTTTGTAACCTTCAGTTTATACCATCACATGTTCCAAACATTTTGAAAAATTACCAGATACAGTCCAAAATGACAGAAAACGTTAATTCAACAATCATTTGACCTCAAAAATGAGAAAAAAAAAGAGCAAATTTTGGCCAATTTAAACAGGGGCATTTTCGTCCAATTTTATTTCCCCATTTTAAAAATCATTTGGTTAGTTATAATCTCACCCCCTCTAAATTCTCTTTCATGGTACAAATCCCAAAATTCATATTTTACAATGTTGAACAAAAATAGTCTGCAATCTAATGATATTTCAAAAGATTTTGCGTGCCACATACGAGGCTATCTTTCCGAAGCTGTATACGATAAGTTCTAAAATTTTTTCAAAATTTCAGGTTGTCGACATGTTTACCTCACAGTGGATTGTGAAGTGTGGTCATATAGTGCGTATTTCCATAATTTTACTCATGTTATTGAGTTGGAATCATAAAATTTACAATATTTATTCGTCTTGTTTTTGCATTCATTTCATTCATAGGGTTTAGTGTTGATGGCGGTTTGTTGTTATGATTTTTTTGTCCAAAAAAACTCAAGTTATTTCATCAAAAAACTATATTACGACGGTGTATTTCTCACAAAGATGCGAAATTGTGTATATGAGCATAGGAAAATAGCCTATCTAGACTACGTTCATGTAGTTGAAGTGTTGGAATTGTCATGGGACGACAAAGTGAGACATGATATTTCAATGATTGATGTTGACACTGGTGAGGTATTGGATGAGGTGGAAGAAAAAGGGAAACTAGATGTTGACAAACAGTTTGAGCATAATGTATGCTATGCATGAGAGGTTTATGTTCATTTTTTAGAGGGTGATGACTTGTATCTTGTGGATGAGGTTGAGAGTAATGGTGCGACTGATGAAATAGAAGTGGATGTAGGGAGTTATGTTGATGTTCCTACATGTAGAGTGAGTGACTTACACGTAAATGAAGATCATGTACTTGCAGATCACAATGAAGAGGCACCTGCTGTAGATCACAATGAGTCACTTGCTTTACCTGAAAATGAGTCACCTGCTGCAGTACAACATGAGACACCTGCTAAAATACAACATGATGCTAATGTTGATGCATCACCTATTGACGAAGCCATTGCCGCTTCATCCCCATTTTGATACGCACCTTCTCCTATAGGTGAAGAACTAGTGGTATACTTACATGACTATAGGCACCTACTACACCCCTTGCAGATGCACCACCCGATGATGCATCTCTTGTTGATGAAAATGTGGACCACGCTGACACTAAAGAAGGATATACTAAAAGACTCACATTTGAGGGGAAGATTTGCACCTAATGTGTACAAAAGGGGACATAAGGATAAACAAAAAATTATGGGAAGGGAAAATTGGTGGAGATAATATAACATAACCTTCCATAACTATTTGAGCTAAGGTAATGAAGAACCATGAAACCTTCCTTACATGATAAAGAGGAAACATTCTTCAAATGAATCTTTCTTGAATTATATCACTAGAAATCCTCAAATATTCAATTGTCGCACATATATCAAAGAATTTCAAAAGATAAGAATTTGGATTGTCGTGGGTCTCCTAAAGAACTGTAATGCATTTTAGAACATGTTTATTACATCCTCATCAAATGGAAGTTAGCTTGCTCGAATGTTGGATAAGCTTTGATCAACTTTCTACTTTGGTGGAACCATGTGTTATCCCATTAACATTTCATTCTCCTTACCTGCAGTCACAACCAGCTGTGTTGCATTTACATTCACCACAATAGCCAACAAACTTTAAATATTTTCATTGATTCCATTTGTTGTTTTTGCCGTGCTTCTATCCGTTCTTTTTTTCTCAATCTGAATGTTTATTCAATTTTAATCAAATGGAGAAAAATCACAGTGTCTATAAACTATCGTACAAGATCCTAAAATGGAGATAAAACCATGTAATTTTTTCCTAATATAAATTTTAAAATTAAGCCCCTGTTTGAGTTCTATTTTTGTAAGAAAATGCATTTAGAAACAGTGATTTTTTGAAAAATATATGGTTGAAAAATAAGAAAAAGTTTTCGATTTACATATAATATTATTTTATGGAAGAATGTGTAATTGAAAAAGTTGAAAAAACGATTTTTTGAAAAAATGGGGGCCAAACATAGGCTAAGAAAGCAATAAAAATTCATATTAAAGCTAAAAACAAATAAAACTAATTAAATACAATAATCCTGACAACTGCACCAAAAATTTGATCGTACGAAATCCAACAAGTGCATGGTATCGTGAAAAAGTAATAAATTGATAAGTAAAATATTGTTCCCACAAGTACTATGTACTTAATCTATGATCAATTAATTCTAACTCTAATCGAATAGCCAATTTTGTATGAAAAAATTATGCTACTTAATTAATTGAACTAAATATTCTAATGATCAAATTATGAGAGCTTTATGTAAACCTATGTGAGATTATTGCAAAGAATTCGAATCTTCCTTATTACTCTATTTTAATATAATTCAACATCACCACACTATTTATGCATTCTTGTTATCAGTGTTCCTAAATCATTTGATAATCTATCTCAAGTAGTATTAAATATATTAGCTCATGTGACCTTCCTATATCTATGAAAGTATACATTAAAAACACTAGAATGTCCATTGAAATCATACAAGGCATTGTGTTTTATATACATCCTCTATCGGACATCACGACAATTGTTATAGGTGCCATCTATCCTACTGTCTTTTTCAATAACAATAAAACTCACAATTCAATCCAATTAGTGATCAAGTAGTTGAAAATCATTAAACACAATAACAAGCATACAAGAAGTCGTACTTATTGGGCATCAAGATATTGAATTTTTATTAAAAATTTCATTATAAAGGTTCATCTACGTCTTAATAAATTTTAACCTTTCCCAACATTACAAAATTACAAGAAATCATGTTTAATTTGTGGAACATCATTAGGATTATTGATAAATCGAGAAGAAGAAGATTAATTTTGAAATCTTGAGTCTCTTTATTGGTTTCTTGATTGATCTCCAATTTCACCATTTCTTCTTTTCCCATGAATCAAAAGAATAGATTTTCGATTTATGGAACTCTAGTAATTACCTCTTAATTCTCTCAAAAGTTTGATGAATTGACCTCCATTTCCTTGGAATAATTCATGAAATATAATTTATAAGAGGTGTTATAAAGTGTATGAAGATGCTTTGTATTTATAAGAGTCGGATTTCAGGTCAAAATCGTATTCAAAGTAGTTTCCAAGCAAAGTTTTGATTAATAGGGGAAACTGCACTTCATGTTTAAGATCTTACCATGTGTTTACAATGGTTTGTGAGCCGCGCTCATGCCCGTGGCTTGAATAAGTCATGGGTTGGTTGAATAAGTCATGGGTTGGTTGAAAATAGAATTAAATAAGGATCCAAAAATTAAGCCTCTCATGGCGCCCTACTAAGAAAGGACCTACACCTTCACCTATAAAACTATTTGGAAGGTAAATTGAAATACAAATATTTTAGGCTTCATGGTTAAATAAACAATCTGAGCATGAACTTTATAACATGTACCAAAACCATACATGAATTCAACTTTTTATCAAAATCTTACATGAAACACAAATTTATATCCCATCGATACATTAATTAACTTCTGTCAGTCGAAGCTAATGGGGAAATCCACATGGGCAACGGGGTGCTAACATGGTATACAATAATTTAATTAAGCGAATGTTATATGAACTTTATAACCTGTATCAAAATCATACATGAGCTTTATTTCATGTATCAAATCTATACATGGACTTATTTTCATAGTGAATCATACATAGACTCACAATTCTGTATCTCATTCATACATGAATTAACTTTCATCGATCAAAATTAATCGAATAATTCACATGACAAACGAAGTGACTACGTGAAATGGCATGACAACATTTGCATTACCAAATGGCGTCATTTAAATTGTAGTTTTAGGAAATGTAAATCGCATTTAATTTTAAAAGAACTCAACACGCTTTAAAGAGATTGAGGGAATATTTTCTTTAAGCACATATGATATCGAGTTGTTCTCAAATTGCAACTATGGTGATCGAGTGAAATTCGTAAGTGTACGTAATCGTTGAAAAGTAATAGATTAGTGAATCTAGAGAACCGTCCCACAATGAGTAAATTTCAATCAAAGTGTACTAGCGTCTTATCATATTTAAAGTATGTGACAATAGAGATTTGTGGTTTGTAATTATTTTAAGTTATTCTAAGAAATATGTAAAGCGTTGGGTTGTACTTACGTGGAATGAGTGTATTGGACTATGAATTCGCTTATTGTAGTCTAATTGAATTCCAAACTTTGTAATCTAATTTATTTATGCATTATTGACAATCGGTAATTCTAATGTATTTAACTTTCTTTTTCAATATAAATTAAGTCTATTATAGGCACGATCCGATCATATTCTTAATCCGAATTCATATAAGTAGAACGCATTCGGATGCATGATTATCACATAGATTATACACGTCATACATATTATTTCTAGCATAACCTTGCAAAGTTCTAAATCTATTATGAGTCTTTTTATAACTACAACAACCAACAAATTATTCAATTGGTGATGGGCAATCAAATAATAAAATTAAGCATAGATGATTAATCAAGAATACAAATATTTAATTAAACTATTTGTCTTGAATTAAAATGAATAAGCAAAATAGTTTATATTCATCCAATACACGTGGAAAATTAGCCTAGTATATTCATATGTAAATTACACAAAACAAATTGAAAGTACATCTCCTAATTATTTTTTATTTTAAAGTCTTTTCATAATTCCTTTCGTACAAACTCTTCATTTAAGTATAAGTATGCTATTTACTTAAATATTTAATACTACGCTTCTTAAAAATTATGTATAAGAGCATCATGATAAATAATCGTTTAGTGCCTCAAAATTCTCAGGGTTGGTCATGGCATCCCTAGGCCAAATTGTCCTTAGGCTTATAAAAGAGAGCGCATGCGCGAGGTAGGTAGTTACAAGTAAATTTCGCAATTTGATCCCCCAACTTTTCATAATATACATTATGATCATTTTCAGTCATTTTCCTTTCTTTTACATCAAATTGACTCCTAGCATTCTCCAAGCATTGATATGTAGCCAGAATAATCTTTTGAAAGCTTGTGATTTAGTCCCCAAATTTTAGTTTTCTTCCATTTTGGCCCTTTTTTTTGCTCATTTTGCGTAATTCCAATATTTGCATCGAGTTTCTCCCAACAACTGAAATATATACTAAATTAAGCCATAATTAATCAAAATCAATAATAACCAATTTAATTAAACGGTTCAAATAAATGTACAAAATATACTTATCACTTACAATACAATAACAAAGTTCAAGAAAACTGCTCGAAATCATACAAATACGTTCAATTTCTTAAATTTTCGTCTTAAATGTAATATCATATTGTTTAAGAAATTATATGACATTATTTATTTATTTTATCTATTTTAATTCTGTTGTTTGTAGAACTTTAGAATGCTTAATAAACTCCAAACTGTAGAATTAAAAAAATTAAAACATTTGCCTCCAGCCTCCTAAAAGGTTCCATTGAATGAGAAACTCACTTATATTACAACAATCTAATCCATTTATTTGCAATTTGGGAATAGAAGAAAATGTTCCCCCAACCTTTTTGAAGTGTGTAGTGTTATTTTGAAATTAAAAGCTATTAATTTTTTAGAAAATCCAATTTAAATGATGTGGTTTGACAATGCTAAGAGTCTGCCATGACATTTCAACTTAAGTGCACATTTTGCAGCCACTTTTTGTAATGGCCCAAAATTTCACAAACACTATAGGGTTTACCAAAAATTTAATTTTCGCGGAACGATAAAAAAAATTCTTTAAATTAAAATAATTGAAATATTCATAATGAAAGCATAATCACAAATTCAGTAACTATCTTAGAACAAATTAAACTGACAATTTTTTTTTTTAAAAAAATAAACTTAAATGTTTTATCTCTTCGATTCCTCTTTGCATTCACATCATTATCCCGTAACTGTTCCAATCAATCCGAACTAACCTGCAAAATTTTATAAAAGTGAGTATTTAAAAATACTCAATAAGATATGTGCAATTTTCATATACAATTATATAACAATAAAATAAATATTTCATACCACTCTTTTACTAATGGAGTATATCAATATACACCCATCTTAAATCATCCTAAATTCCTGCATGATCTTTTATTTCTAAAGAACCTGAAGGTCCATTGTCAATTCTTGCATAAATTTACTTAATATAAAATAATAAGGAAATGAATCAATTGCCAAAAGTATCTTACCTTGATTGATCAAATGAACTTTTAATAAAAAAAATATACTTGCAATTTACAGCTCCTTTATATGAAAGTTGCAATGTAAAATTCTTTGGTGGTGAACTGTAGGACTATTACACACTATTTATAGAAAAAATAGTGGTTGAGTCATGATACAATTGAGATAGAAAATTGTGTCTATCAAATTGGATAAAAATTGAATTTCAAAGAATATAATTATAATTACTTTTAATCCTTATCAAATTAAGATTGCAATCAAACTCTATCTAGATCACAAAAAGATTATCATTATCAAAATCAACATTTATCACTCTATCGATACATAATTATTTGGTTCAAATAAGATAGGAATCTAAAACCTATTTCATTTTAGTCCTCGTTTTTTTTAAATATTAAAAATATACTATATAAAACAAATAAAATATTATTCTAAAATTTTCGGGACGTTATAATCTCCCCTCCTTAAAAAATTTCGTCTGCGAAATTATCTCAATTACTTGAAAAGTTCTAAATACTTGATCATTGACATAATTACCATATAACATAACATAAATCAAGAAAACTCATAATTATGATAAAAGAACAACATTTCATTTCATACATTGAGATCGATCGGAGAGTGTCAAATAACTAGTGTCACGTGTCAATGATTCTTTACAACATTGTATATATAAAACTTTAAAATTTTTAAATTATCTGTAAACTCTTAAAGTTTATGAAAATACCCCCTTTTTTTCAGAAAATTTCTAAAATAGGATTTTCTCGAAATGAAAGTTTCTAAAAAAATGGAATATTCTTAAATTTGGAAAGTTTTGAAAATATCCTTTTTCATCTAGGTCTTCCAAATGAGGATGAGGGCCACAAGCGGATCGCTTAAATCCCAAGCTATTCTTCGACAGTTTAGGTCTTTTCGACAAAACCTTTCAATCTTACGATACTCAAATCGATGAACTCAAACAATAAATAAAACTTGAGACTTCTTAAAATATGAATTTTCTAATTGGTAAATTTTAAAATACCATTCGAAGGCTAGATCTAAACACACAATCATAATTTGAAGTCACATTTAAAAAATATGATTTAATTAATTAAAACAATTATTAATATCGTTTATGGAACAAAAGAAAAGAAAAATCTGTAATTTTTTTTAAAACAACGTGGTCACTGTTCATGTGAACAGTGACGCGTACTGTTCGTCACTGTTAATGTGAACGGTGCATGTGAATAGTAACAACCTTTTTTACTACAAAGTCTTAAGGAAAGCAAAACTTTTGTTATGATACCAAACTGTAATGCCCAAAAATTTCACAAATACTAGAGTGTTACAAAAAATTTAATTTTCGCGGACGATAAAAAAAATTCTTTAAATAAAAATAACTAGAATATTCATAATGAAAACATATTCACAAATTAAATATCTGTTTTTGAACAAATTAAATTGATCAATAACTATTTTTTTTTTAAAAAAAAAACTTAATATTTTATCTTTTCGATTCCTCTTGGTAGTCGTATCACCATCCCGCAGCTATTCCGATCGACCCGAACTAAAATATAAAATTTTATAAGAGTGAGTATTTAAAAATACCCAATAAGATACGTGCAGTTTCATATACAGTTATATAGCAATAATATAAAAAATTTCACACCACTATT
>CAIGRE010096272.1:0-20653 GCA_903798275.1 Fraxinus angustifolia subsp. syriaca | reverse complement strand
AAATCTTATGTTTATAAATTCTTACAGACTAAATTGAAGCTTTTCTGTTCTTGTAATGACTTTTAGTTGTAAATTATATGCATGAGAGTATTTTGAAAAAATTATTTTTTCTGTAAAGTTTCTGTAAGTGAATAGTTCTGTAGGTTTAGTCTTTTTCTAACTAGATGAGAATGGGGGCCACAAGGTGTAATATTTATCCATTGGGGCCCAAGTGAACTGGAAAGCCCCAGTTACAGCCCATAGTTAAACTAGATTGGAGTGGAAAAGAAAAGCTCAAATAGTACAAGAGATAAGGAGTTCTGTAATCCTTTTTGCTTAGAGATAGCGATGGTGGAACTAAGCTGGTTCAGCTCTAGGGCACACGAGCTCAGCTCCTATCCACGAAGTAGGCTTGGTTTGACCTTTTGGCTCGTAGGTCTCATGGGCCAAGCCAAGTCACCCACGAGCCCATGAATCGATTCATTTAAAATTAAATTAGTGCGAGAAACTTGAAATCATCCCCATTTTTGTTGACTTGGCACTAAGTACTTCTAACGTAGTCATAGTAAAAATTGAACACGAACAAGGTAATACGTATCCAATCTTTTTTATTTTAAAAGTCAAAAAAATTAAATAAAATTAACTTAAACAATATTTACAAATTACAAAGTCGATTCTTGAAATCTTCCGCTATTAATTTATCGACTTTATCTTGGATCCAAAGCTCTTCATCTTTCTAGTCCTTTAAATATATTAAATATCAAGGTATTAGTATATCATGTGCTATTATAAATACAATTGGATATTGCTCTCATTTATCCTCTGCCACTTAAATATGTAAATAAATAAATAAATTATTCTTCCCCTTTTAATATTCTAAGCACGTTGTAAGCAAACACATAACTAATTTAACAATAGTTTCACCAGTGCCTATATTTGTGACATGAGCAAGGGAAAAAGAACTATCAGATTGCTGATTACCTTTACTAGAATTAAAGTAACTTCATAAATCGTTTTCGTCCTTTGACGACGAAAGTCCTCCTTATTGGCCATTGGACGTTCCTACATTTTTTCGGTGTACAGCTCATACATCTTGTTGACTTCATTTTTCGCACCGTTGACGTGGACAATAGACACCGAGTCCACTCACGTTAACTCAAACTAATTCCAACATACGTAGACTGATTGTCAATCGATAATAAAATGAGGTTTGATTGTGTGGGAAGTTTTATAACACGAGATAAAAATGTTTGGACTCCAAGGAAATATATGAGATAAATTACGCGATAATGAACAACCAACTAAGAGCCAAACTCAAAATTAAGATCACACCTCAAATATTAAAAATCAAAGATTAATAAAAAAGGAGGAGAATATATGGCTTGCATTCGATATATTTGCATTACCCCCGAAATGATACAAATGGGGGATATTTATAGTGTTACGTGTGAAATGGTGTCCGTAGGATGGGGGACACTGACCTCATCTCTTTAACCGATGCATCTTATCCTAAATATCAAATTTGACTCCACTAACATGTGGCATATTAAATGTTCGTAAAAAAGGAGGTAGTCACCCCATAACATGTACTAATAAGATTGACTTTTCTGCTCATTATAAAAGCCCAATAATCATTGTAAAAGGATTTCATGAATCCAAGACCTTCAAACGTGGATCGTTACCCGTCTTAGTTGAGCATCGAATTCTACTTCATTGAATCTCGTTACTTCGGCAAAAAAAATTCGTTTGGACCTCGGATTTGTCTTTAGCATAGGGGTTTCAGTAGGGTCTGCCTCATGAATCGCTTCAGTAAGAGTGGGTTTCAGTGGATCAAATTTGTTTGGACTCTGGTAGATCCTACTCCACATGGAATGTCACACGACTTCCGCGGAAGGGATTTCTATGGGTCGACTGAGTCACGTGGGAGCTTAGATGGCGAAGCATAACACATCTCACACATCTCACATAAAACTTTCTTCAGTTTACTATACCCCTTGGTTTGGATCAAAATTAGAGTTTTATTAGATTTTGGTAAAAGTTGGTGAGATGTGTAATTGGAAAATTGTTGGTCCTATAAAATTTGTAGTTGAAAAGTTTCATAAAATTTGTGAGACTCATGAAATGTGAGTTGAAAATAAGTTGAAAAAAAAATTTGGGAAAAATTCATAACTAAGAGGTTATGTTTCACACATTTCAAATTTAAGAGATAAGATTTAAAATTTCAAATTTCAAATATTTTTAAATTTTATTTTTAAATTAATTTATTAAACATATATTTTATTAATTAAATAGATTAATTTCACAATTCCATATAATTTGGTCACAAATTATCAAATTAATTGGTTATAATTTTTTCTTGATCACAATTCAAAAAAAAAAGTTTATGTCACAATTTTATTTTTTTTGTCACAAATAAAAAAAAAATTATAGATCATAATTTATTCATCGATCACAAAATCAAAGTATTTATAAGTTACAATTCATTTATCGATCATAAATTATAAATTTTATAAGTCACAACTTATTTAGGTCTCGTTCGGTAGGGATTAAAATCTATTACCAAACGGGCCCTTGATGGTTTCAAATCGTCAAATTAATTGATCATAAGTTAGTTCACAATCACAACTTATTAGGTCTCACTCGATCGTCGTTGCCACTAACACCACGACATCGCCGTCACATCCACCGCCTTTATGACAAACTGTTTGCAACTACTACCTCACCACTACCAACAATGTCGATCCACTGCCACATTAGCCCCCGAAGTTTACCCACCTTTGCCAACGCCACCACCACATGAACCGTCGCCTCCAGTGCCACCATCTCCGTTAAGACATCGCCATAATCGCCAGCAATATCACCACCTCACCTCACCCCACCGTCATCCCTAAAACCACCCAAACATGTAAATCACTACTAGCCATCCAACAATTAAAAAAAAAACACCACCAACATAATATGGGTCATTGCAGCCCGCTATGTGCCATCACCGTCGTGATCTATGCAGCTACAGCTACGATCTGCATAGCCTTCATTGGCTCTCGTGGTGAAGGAACTCCTTTTCCCGAGGTCTGCAGAGCTTCGGCAATCTGGGCTAATGTAGCGCGATTTGCAATCAAGAAAATCATAGCGAAAATAATAGAGCAGCACTCTTCGGTGGTGGCGCTCTCCAGCGACAAATCTTGACATGGAGCAGGGAGAGGAAGATGAGAGAGAAAAGGTGAGATATATAAAGATAATGGAGATGGATGAAGAGTTAAATGTTTCATTGGTCATTAACTTTCATACATGTCACGATTTACCCACTCACCTTTAAAATTTATCTTACTGGCCACTCAACTTTAAACTGTCCTACTTCGTTGGCCACTAGATCAAAATCGTTAATAACGTTGTCCACGTGGCTAACAAAATGACGACGTGGCAAATTAAATTGTTAATTGGATGCCTCCACGTCAACGCCATGTGTGCAAATGAGTTACTCACCGAACTTAGCTCCATGTCACAGATTACTCACCAAACTTCCAAAATTGTCCCGTTGGCCACCAAACTTCACTCTGTCCAACTTCATCACTCTCCCAAATTAAGATGGTGTTTGGTGGATTAAAACTTAATTTTTTGGTAGATTATGATATAAGTTTTTGAAATATGTGGTTGAAAAGTTGCGGAACCCATGAAATGGTTAGTGACGTATTTTGTTCTATTTAATCAAAGAGATATTCAATTATATTATGAAAGGCGTGTTTCGTAGTGATGATTATGGTTGTGCAAAAGTCTGAATTGAACCGAACTGAATCGAATCTGATCCGAACCAAACCAAATCGAGCAATTTTTCTTAAATTAAATACTCGAACGAGTATTTGAATCGAGAACCGATGGGTTCGATTCGGTTCTCGATTCTAGAACAAGAACCAAATCTTTTTAATTTTTTTAATATTGGATAAATCAAATTATTTTAGTTTTTTTCTAAAAAAATTAACTAATTAGGTGATTAATGCTCCAACTCCCAAATTTTTGTTTAGAAAAAATTAAAATAACTTGATTTATTCAATATAAAAAAATTAAAAAATTTAGAAAGATTCGATTCTTCAATTTTTTGTCTAGAATTGAGAATCGAACCGAACCCGTCAAATTTGAATCTCGCTTTTGGTCTAGAATCGAGAACAGAACAGAACAGAACCGAACCGAACCGAACTAAACATGCCTCTCATAATATAATTGAATCTCTCTTTGATTAAATATAACAAAATGCGTCTCTAACCATTTCATGAGTTCCGCAACTTTTCAACTGCATATTTAAATTTTTTTTTATCACAATCTACCAAAAAATTCAATTTTAATCCCCACCAAATACCATCTTAATTTGAGTGAGTGATGAAGTTGAACAAAGTGAAGTTCGGTGGCCAACAGGATAATTTTGGAAGTTCGGTGAGTAAATCGTGACATAAAACAAAGTTTGGCGGGTAATCCGTGACATGGAACAAAGTTTAGTGAGTAACTCATCTGCACACATGACGTTGGTGTGGCGGCATCCAATTAACAATTTAATGTGTCACGTCGTCATTCTGTCAACCACGTGGACAACGTTATTAACGATTTTGATCCGTGGCCAACGAAGTGGAACGGTTTAAAGTTGAGTGGCCATAGGATAAATTTTAAAGATGAGTGATTAAATCGTGACATGTATGAAAGTTCAGTGGCTAATAGAACATTTAACTCCCCCTCCTAACATCGACATCGTACTCATCGACACCCTCAATAACCCGCCACCACCGCAACCATGCAAGCAGTCCACTCCGCCGCCCTCCGCCCCTCCCCTGTGGACCCTCTCCGTAAGCCTACAGCTACCTCTCCATTATTTACCAGTACCCACAATGCCAAACCCCCCAATCAACACACCAAAAAACACCCCTTCACCATCTCCGCTTCTTCAGCACCCAAGCGCGAGACTGACCCCAAAAAGCGCGTGGTCATTACGGGCATGGGCCTGGTCTCCGTTTTCGGAAACGACGTCGATGCTTACTACGACAAACTTCTCGCGGGCGAGAGTGGTATCACCGCCATAGACCGATTTGATGCATCGAAATTTCCCACCCGGTTCGGCGGACAGATTCGGGGATTCAAATCTGAGGGTTATATTGATGGGAAGAACGATCGGAGGCTTGATGATAGTCTTAGATACTGCATTGTTGCTGGGAAAAAAGCCCTCGAAAATGCCGGTCTAGGTGGAGAAGATTTGGGGAAGGTATGTGAGTTTAGAGGCATAATTGAGCTGAATTATGAAATCATTGATTTTATTGGATTGTTGAGTTGGTGTTATATACCTTGTTTTGAGTTACTCTATTACTGGCCGTTATATGCAGTCAAAAGCAGTAGCTCAGAAACAAAAATATGGATTTTTACAATCAAAATTAAAGATTTTTTTATTTGTTTAATGGAATTCTGTTCATAGTTTTCAATGTTGTCAGGTTTTATGGAATTAGTTTAACTGCTAATGTAAAATTTCATAATTTCGTGTTGAGCTTCTGTCCTTGAGCAAAATCATTTTCTTTTGTTTATATTACTTAAGAGTTCATTGTTTGTTTCCTTTATTGATTAATTTAAGAGTTCATAATTTGGTGTTGAGATTCTATCCTCAAGCAAAATCATGTCATTTTGTTTATATTACTTTTCTCAAGAGTTCATTTTTTGTTTCCTTTATTGATTAATTTAATTGAATTCAGTTTGTGGCACTGATTGAAAGCCAGGATGCTGCTTCCGTCAGTTTTATTGTGAATGTTTCTTTCGTTCTTGATTTGAAGACATAGGCATATTCTTCTGGTCTGGTTGATTTGCCTTTCTTTTCGTTGCAGATTGATAAGGTGCGAGCTGGTGTTCTGGTTGGAACTGGAATGGGTGGTCTTACAGTGTTTTCAGATGGTGTTCAGGCTTTGATAGAGAAAGGTCACAGGAAAATCACTCCATTTTTCATACCTTATGCAATAACAAATATGGGTTCTGCTTTGCTTGCAATTGATCTTGGATTGATGGGACCAAATTACTCAATTTCAACTGCTTGTGCTACCTCCAATTATTGTTTTTATGCGGCTGCCAATCACATCCGTCGAGGCGAAGCTGATTTGATGCTAGCCGGTGGAACTGAAGCTGCCATTATTCCTATTGGATTGGGAGGTTTCGTTGCATGTAGAGCTTTGTCTCAGAGGAATGATGATCCCCAAACAGCTTCTAGGCCATGGGACAAGGATCGAGATGGCTTTGTTATGGGTGAAGGTGCTGGAGTCTTGGTGAGTATAGTGATTTTTGTTTCTTTAATCAAATATTTAATTTTCGTTGTGCCGCATGAATGGAACACTCATGTGATATTTACCATGGGTAACGGCTTTTCTGTTAGTGCTGATGCTTCTCTGCCTATGTGGTAACTGAACTCCTCTTAGTCCATTCAAAAGTGAATTGTGATATGGTTTATTGTATTTCACAGGACATTTGCTTCTCAAAGCATCTTAGACTTGGTGCTTTTTTTTTCAATGCATTTGATACAATCTATGGAACTTGATATTAGACTAATACCTTCTATCTTCTCAATGCCATTTCTCCCATCTTATGTCTTAGTATTTTGAAATGTGAAATAGAAGGATTCTTGAAATAGAAACCTATTTTGGGTGCTGGCAAGTGCATTAATGCTTTTTGTCTGTCCTCTTCCCTTCCCCTTTTCACCGTTTAGGTGATTAAAGAGATATATGGTCGAGAGTGTAATGAAACTAGCAGTTTCTAAATTCTTTTCTTTGAAGTTTGTAGTTTCTAACTAGTTTCCTTCGCATTCTTACAGGTGATGGAAAGTTTGGAACATGCAGCGAAACGAGATGCACCAATAATTGCCGAGTATTTGGGAGGTGCGGTGAACTGCGATGCTTATCATATGACCGATCCCCGATCTGATGGACTTGGCGTCTCTTCATGCATCCAGAGTGCCCTCAAAGATGCTGGTGTCTCACCAGAAGAGGTATTATTTTATTCTTTTCATCAGTTCATACTGTAATTTCTGCTACCAAACTCAATTTTTAACTTGTTATGTAAACATCATTTCATATATTCCCCTAGGGCTAATAACATTTCGCATTAACTCCATATTTTAAGCTTCAAGTGGAAAAGTGAACTCAATTCCCAGCGGAAGTCTTAGGCTAATCCTTACCTGTAGTCTGTTTTTCTATTCATACACCAAGTAATTCCTTAGAGAATTTGGTGATCTACGTAAGAATTGAACTGAAGAATTGTCAAGAAAGAAAAACAAATCATAAATTCATTTGAAAAATTTTCATGAACTAAATTATTGCTGTATGTCATCATATGCAGTATGAACATCCTAAATCGACTCCGATGAATTTGTTTCTCTTCCGGGAATTTTTAAGGAAACTAAGTAACTAACAAGATCAGGATGTCTTTCTTTTCAGGTTAATTACATTAATGCCCACGCAACTTCCACAATAGTAGGTGACCTAGCCGAGGTGAATGCTGTTAAGAAGGTATTCAAGAACACTTCACAGATCAAAATGAATGCAACTAAGGTGAGTCCGCTTCTTGCACAATTGAGGTCTCACACTTAACACACATGTACAGACAGACAGAAGCACGTGCATCTTTAATTTTCTGCAGAATTTTCAGTTTTATACTTTTACCTTAAAGCAGATAATATTTATGTGCAATTATTAATTCGAGCAGATCATAGAGTGATAGTTATTAGGTCATTGTTTGCTTCTCACTTCTTGTTCTGTACCAGTCTATGATTGGGCACTGCCTTGGTGCTGCTGGTGGTCTGGAAGCTATTGCAACAGTGAAAGCCATAACATCAGGCTGGCTGCATCCTACAATAAACCAATTTGTAAGTTCAATTTCATTCTTGATAGCTGATATCAATTTTCTTCAACTTTTATTTCACATCTCTTTAATTCTTCCGTTTTATGCTGTATTTGTGTTGCAAGTTCATTTGAAACTGATTATTTGTCCTTTCTATTAGCTTGATACCGATTTTTATGCATGTTTGTAGAACCCAGAGCCTTCCGTTGAGTTTGACACTGTTGCAAACCAAAAGCAGCAACATGAAGTCAACGTTGGTAAGATGCTTTTTAACATTGTTACCTGCAATCTCTTATTCGATTTGGATGCTTCAACTGTAGAAGAAAATTTTAAATTCCCTCGAACTACGTTCTTAAGAATGGCTTCTAATTCTTTTGTGCATGCTATAAATTTCAGCCATTTCAAATTCATTCGGATTTGGTGGACACAACTCTGTCGTGGCGATTTCTGCATTCAAGCCCTGATCCTGTTCGTATTGATTCCCTTTGTAGTAGCAATCTTGCTCATCCGAGCTGTATCTGGATAACCGCGGCTGCTTCATATTTATTCTGCAAGTTGCTGGATTTGTTCGTCGAGTATATTTGTTACTTTCCATAATAATTTAGTCTTAGATCTGTCATCAATTTTCCAGTGGATGGTATTTTGAACTGATTGCTGATTAGATGGAATTTATATTCAGTTTTGTTCTTGAGATCCGGAGAATGTTTTGTTAAGAGTAGTTCATATCTATATACAAGTAATTTTTTACATGCTTATGTAATAAAAAGGTATTTTGCTTTTATGCATAAGTTGTAAGTTACTTTTAACTTGATAGCAAAGCAGTCATATTGTCCATCGTTTGGCTAAGCTTAAAAAGTAGGATTTGTAAACTCACAAAAAGGGACTTATAAAAATTTTGAAACATGTTTGGTTAAAATAAGTTAGGACTCATTTGGCAGGGCTCGATTTTGCTTCTGCTGTCTGGAGAAGGAGTTTATTGATAATAGGGACATTCTTTTAAAAGTACCAGGCAAAGAACTTCCAAGAAATTATTAAAATAAATTTGAAAGTAACACCCTCCTTGATCTACGTTCTTACAAAAATTCAATTTTTTCGAAACTCATTTCTAACCACACATTCTTAAATAAAATAATATTACACGTAAATTTAAAATTTTTTCTTATTTTTTAACCACATATTTTCATCAAATCACTACTTAAAATGTATTTTCCACTCAATAATGTGCATCAAACATGATCTAGCTTCTTAATTTTAAAAGCAACTTTTGACTTTTCAAATATTCGATCTACATTATTTTTTTCCCACTAAAAAAAGTTTATGGTCTTGAAATTACTATAAATTGATTTAACATATTCTTTTTCGTCTTTGACCCATGATAGTGTTTTTTTTTTATTTATTTATTTACTTATAAGTAAGCACTTTAAGCTTAGCCAACCCAACATTAACTAAAATTTCAAAATCATTTCAAATGAATACACATCTTGTTAACGCAGTTGCCATAAATTTCTAAGCAATTTCCACACTCAACTTGAAATAATCCAAAATATTTCTTGTTTGGCAAATTCATTGCGCATTTTATTTGCAAGTATGAAATTTGAATGCTAGACTTGGGTCACATTAGAAACTTCCACAAAATGCACAAGGATCCTTCCTACTCGTAGCCAGATGGACAGACGTACTTTGTCCAATTCGACTATCTATCACGAATTTTATTCAAAGCACTCGTACATCAAAAACAAGCATTGTTTCATGATTCTTTAAAGTAACCTTGATATTCTTGTTAACAATTTAGAGTCGTAGCCGATAGATGGGACGGAAGAAATTTGCCTTGGAAAATTTTCCAAATTTTGTTTAGTTAAATTAGATTCTTTACATCAATAAACATTGAATCTACAGAGAAGTGAACACAAACATTAACCATTAAACTAATTAAAAAAATTCAGAAGCCAAGTCGAAAGAATGATTCTTCACACTACCATTGACATTCGCTTTTTATTGGCCCATAAAATAAAAAACATCCTTACGTGTTAAAATTCAAGATTTTAAAATAAGCAATAAGGGTGCCGGCCTGTCAGTAGATTATCAAGAAAATGATCAGAAGTGGCAGCCGCAGCAGAGAAAGAAGAAACAGAGAGTTGCAACCAGAATTATGGCTTCAAAAATGGACACGATCTTGAAAAGAATATCATCCACGAACCAAAGATGCAAGCTGAACCGCCTCCTCCACCGCAACCCGGTGGAGCTCTTGAACTTCCACCTGCTTGAACCACCACTACTGCCACCGTCTCGGCCTTCGCCACTGCTCACTTTCTTGTTTAGCCTCTTGAAGAAGAACAAAAAGTTAGAAGGTTTCTTCACCATAACTTTCTCTCTCTTAAATGTATTGAAAACGTATAGACTTTCAGAAAAACTTGAGATGGTTTTTCAGTATTCGAGGTTTCTTGGGATTTAAGGTTGAGGAATAAAATAGGCTGAGGGGGTACGTAGTGAAGGATGAATTCAACCGTTACGCGTATTCGTGGGTCAAAAGTGGGTGACGTGCGACTGGGTGGGTTGTGGGCCCTGGTAATATTTAATTGCATAACTCTTCTTCTGGGTTTAAAAATGTAACGCTAATAATTACCATTATGACATATTTCGTGTTACATAGACTGAACTAAATGAAATATGAAAATTAAATTAAATACAGCGTCTAAAGTCATTTTCGCTTTCAAATAGTCTTATGTTCAAGTAAGTATACCTATGTCATGAACGGGAATCTATCTATCTTGTATAGACTTTAAGGTTCTCGAATAGAACGCAGAAATTTAAGTCACTCATTTTATTTCTTTATTTTTCTTTTCAATTATGAGTGGAAATCTAATTACATATTTATTTATCATAGTATACTTATGACTTAACAGCAGGACCGATTGCTCAAAAATTATGGAAAAGAAAAATTGTGTTCCTAACTACAGGTTTATAACGGAACGAAACAAATGATGACCTCGTCAAATCATCTTAGCAATTTCGAACGTTAGTCCATTAGTCAACATTTATATTTTTCATTTAAAACTATTGACGGGAATGTTAATAAAAATTTAATAACATGCTCACTTGGTTACTAGTTAAGTAATAGTTTTGAGCAAGGATACTGCCTGCGTGCCTTTCGTCAACATAGCCTTTGATGATCGAAGCAATGGAGGTTGACCTTTAGCCCTTGTGTAAATGATGGTTCTGATTTATAGAATTACGTGAAAAGTGACTGATGTAACGTTACTTGAAATAACAATTGAATGTAGACATTTTTTTACTTGTCTAGAAGAGTTCGTTAGATCACTGATTTATTGATGCTTAGAATGAAATATGACTAGCGAGTCATTGAATGAGGCCATGTGTCTCTAGAACAGTTTGTTAGATCACTAATTTATTGATGCTTAGAATGGAATTTGACTAGCGAGTCATTGAATGAAGCCACGTGTCGAGCATTTATGGAGCCTTCGTTCATTTTTCTCATCTATAAGGGAGTGTTTGGGCTCCTTTTTATGGCTTTTTTTTTAAAATAAATAGTCACTGCAGTAAAAAACATAAAACATTGAAGCAGCAAAGCATAAAAATCAGTCTATAGTGACTCAAACATAAAATTATCCTAAATATTTTTCATGACAAATATTATGAAATACTTAGTTTCACATTTAAGACTTGATAACATTCGAAAGCATTGAGATCGAATCCTATACTTCTTTCCAATTTCTATTGTCACATTCGTTGTTTTTCTTAAAATAAAAATCGAGGATAAATAATGCACCTTTACAGGTGCTAGTGGCACACTAATAAAAGGGAATCTCCTTACTGGAAAATTGCGATAATACTAACAAATCATACGGCTTACAATTATTCACTTCGCTTAGTGAAAAGGGAATATCAAAGATACCAAAATAAAAGGCGAAAAAGAAGAGGAATTTGCACAACTTTTGAACCCACTACAATTAAAAAAAAAAAAAAATGTTCTCTTAATTTGTTTGATCTGTCACTTTAAAATAAACGTTTTTTTTTAATCGCCAAAAGTCGCTCTATTTTGATAGACATAGCTTTTTTCATGACATTTTACACGTTAAGGATGTATTTGGACACAGATTATATCCGAGAAGAGATTTTAATTTTGATAGCTATAGTTTTTCTTTGTGACAATCTTATGCGTATGGCTATATTTGTTGGTCTCATTAAGCGATATCACACAGAATAACATACAATTTTTTAATATTTTCCTTTATTTCGGTCCTTTTTAACTTTTTTGATTCGGTATGCCAAATGTGCCCTTTAATATTTTGTTTTCTCCTTTTTGGGTTTTGTATTAGTTTGATCCTTTTTCTTTGTTTTGACATTTGGCTACTTATATAAATCATTTATTTTTATTGTGCTCTTTTTGTTACAGGGGAAATTTTACTCCACGTAACTTAACTTTCAAGTTTGTTTCATGCTAGTCACCCAACTTCAATTTGTTTCAATTTATAATTTACATTTATATTTCAGTTCGACTATAATGGTGCAAGACTAATAAAATGATGCTTTGCTTGACACCGACATTTAGTTTGCCAAACAAATTCAAATGAAATTTGGACAAAAGTGAATTTAGGTTTCTTAATTCATTCATCTCACCTTTTATTGTTGGTAGAAACTACTAATTTGTCGTTGAGCGAGTTTCAACTTTCAAGCCACGCATTCAAATCGAAGTCGATGTGTAAATTGGGCTATCAATATGAAACTTATTAAAGTGATCAACATGAAATAGATATATAAGTTGGTTGACCTCCAATGAAATTTTTTCCTTCGCTTGGATAGGGGGTGGGGTGGGGTTTGAGTGTATAAACTTTGGTGATACTCGATTACAAACTATATTAAAACCAGTTGTCATCTTCTACAAAATTAATAAAAAAATGTGGTAGAGTTTCTTGTACACTATGCACACGGTTTAAAGAAATTCCTCAAATATTGCAGGCAAACCAGAGCCCACAAACCAAGTTTGTCATTTAAGGAACTGTCCTGACTGTCACAGTATTTTTTAATGCTCCACCCGTCCCATTTATATGAACTCACTTCCCTTATTTTTTTGTTCAAATTATATAATTTTGTTTTCTTACTAAGAATGTTTTGTTCGTTTATTAATATACATTTATTTCTTTACTACTTTCAGTAATAATTTACTATTAATTATTGATAATTAAATAAGTGTAATTAGAAAAGTTTTTGGCAAAAATTGTATTTTTTCAATAATATTTCTTAATTCGTGTGAAAAACAAAATAAGCATATATATAAATGGAATGGAGGGATTAATAATTTTACTCGGTCTACGAACTGTATTATACCATTATTGCCAACTTTACAATTGATCTTTGGACAAATATGAGTTGGATCTTTGCTAATGCCTTAAATAATCCTCCTATTGAAGGCCCCATGACTTAGTTTTCTTACATTTGCCAACAATTAGACAACCTCACATTCTACTGATCTTTGTTTAATCAAATTGTCTAATATAACGTACGAGCGAGTGACAACAATTTAATACGAGTAGAAATTGTTACTAAAATCAATAATTATACACTCGAGATAATTAAGAGACAAACATTAAAAGAAATAATGAAACTTGCATAATTTTCTTAATGCTTTACATCCGAAAACGGTGCCCACGGTGCTCGAGACCTGGTTTTTTACTGCAATAGTACTATCAATATCGGGTTTTACTTTATAAATTTATAAAAAATCCTAAAAAGAAAGATTCGAATTATGTAACTAAATTAATGCAAGTTCAACTGTTCATGGTCAATGTCTTGGCCCATGAGTCTCTCGTCTCCAACAAGCCATGATCCCAACTAATTCTTGTTTCCCATTTATACTTGTAATTGTTGTCAAGCCAACTATGTTGTCTGGATATTGGATTGTTGGCTTACTATAAAGATTTAGTTGGTTAAGTGAAGGAAACGAAAAATTACGAGCTCAAAATATTTATAGGTTGTCTATTAAACGGCATCGAGCTTTTTGCAAAAAAGAAGTAGATGCCAACTTGAGTACACGAGTAAAAGTACCTTAGTACCCATCTAAGGTATGGCAAGTTTCCAAGAATCATTATTGGTTGAAAAAAAAAGTAAGAGTAAAAGAAATTGAATTGAATTCTTAAATATGAGAAACGACAAAAAATCAATTCAATAATATACGATTGAATTATCCATTCGGGGGTGTTCGAGCCGGTGGAACAAGTGAACACGGAGATCGAAAGTTACGAGTTCGAATCTCATGCCAAAACTTCCTCAATCGAGTCCGTCGCACCGGGCTTGTCTAGTGTGATTTATCTCTCATATGTGGTTTGCAGGCGACTGCACATAGATCATGGTTTACTCAGTGCATGCTCACGGATAGCAACTGCGGGTTCATACGTCAACCCAAAATATATGATTGGATTGATTCTTTCATTTTTAGGAAAAGAGCACCCACTCCGCTCATTAGGTGCCCCTTGTTTGGTGTCCATTAAAAATTTAATATGTGAAAATTTCAATCTAATAAGCCCCTATTTGGTCTCCAATAAAAATAAATTTGGAGGAAAAATGTATTTTGAAATAATAATATTTTAAAGAATGTATCATTAAAAAATAAAGTAAAATTTTGGGTTTACGTGTAATATTATTTAACTAGAGAATATTGTTGAAAATAAGAGGAAGAAAAATGTATTTTTTCAAAAATGAGGTCCAAACATGGGCTAAATAACAGCGGTGTCAAACGGGTTGTGTTCACATTTTAAGCAGTCCATAACCTAGCACTGACTAATTGGGCTGAGTCCATATGGGATGGACCGGCAAATACAAAGTTGCAAATTTACCGAATTGGTTTAGAAGCACAAGTATTTGTTAGTGTAATCACCCAAACAGACCCACGTTTTGAAAAAAAAAAAAACATTATCGTAAGTTGATAATAAAAGATATTTTAAAGTTGAAAATAAGTTGTTTTGACATCATCGTAAAAGTTATTTTAGAAATAAGTAAACTTTTTCTTCTTAAAAGTAATTTTTACTATTTTAAGCTTAACCAAACAAACATATATAACAGTCTTAGACTTTTGTACACAGGAATAGTAATACATGCCTTTTATGTTGTATACTCTCTTGTTAATATAAGATATTAGATGTTTTAATTTTTTACGTTTTTTTTTTTCTTTTTCTTCCAACTTTCATATATAAAAGGCCTCTAAGGTCGTAATAATAACATGTTTATACTCTATTTTCAAGCGGAGGAGAGCCATGTACTCCACTACTCCTAATTAGGGGTGGCAACTTGGTTTGGTCCTTATACAAAGTCGACTCGTGTTCACAAATTAGGCTCATTTCAACCTTTTGGATTGTGGAACTTTGCGTTGAGTTGAGTTGTCCATGAGTCCATAGCACAATTCGTTTTTCTAAAGAAATTAAGGAAACAAGTCAAAAACGAGCCAGCCCACATGTTTTTTTTAAAAGAAATTAATGAAAATAGCCCAAAAAATGAGCTGGCTCATGGGCCATGAAAGAAAGGTGTTCTGGTGGGCCTCGTGTCTCATCTAAAATCGAGCATGAACCACACGTGGATCGAATCAGGATGAGCCGAGCCGAGCGAACCCGCAAGCTGCTCGATGAGTTCGCCACCCATACTCCTAACTAATTGTTGTGGTATGTTTTGGTACAGTAAACAAATATGGACTCCATAGCATATTTCATCTACTATATACATGTTAGGTTCGGGATTGTGATTTTCAGAATATGCATTTATGTATGAATAACTTTATCAAATAGGATAATTTTTATCTATTCCTAATAATATGTTTTACCGAGATAGCATGCCAAGATACATAAATAAAAATGTGTAGAAAAATAATATTATAATAAATTAATTTTTTTTAGCTTATCATCGATACTATTAAAAATGCTCATGTGAGATGATTCAAATAGAAATTAAATTAATTATTAATTCGTTACTTTTTTTGAGCAAAGCCTATCATTAAATTAGATTCATTAAACCCAACAATTTATAATCATTTAAAAATCAATTTATTGTACGACACATAGACTTACACGCGTCGACTAGAAATAAAATATTCAGTAAATTTACCCTTGTTGAATGTGAAGTTTAGAAATATGATAAACTTACACGCGTCGAGCAAATTTGTTCATGAGCCCATGGCACAATTCATTCTTTTAAAAAAAAAATTAAGGAAACAAGTCAAAAACGAGATAGCACACGGGCCGAGTTTTTTTTTTTAAAATAAATTTTAATGAAAATAGTCTAAAAACGAGCTGGCTCATTAGCCGTGAAAGAGAGGTGTTCAGCTCAACCCATATCTAAAATCGAGAACGAACCGCACATGGATCGAACCAGGATGGCTGAGTCGAGCCCTCGAGTCGCTCAATCAGTTCGCCACCCATTTTCCTAAATAATTGTTGTGGTATATTCGGTACATTAAAGGACCATTGCATAACATATATCATCTACTATATGTTAGGTTCGGGACGATGATTTTAACCAATTTAAGTGTGGAAATACTCATTACTGCTAATTCTACCAAACAACATACTAGATGTTTAGAGCGTTACTATAATTTATTTATTTTTCGAAAAAGAATAGTCTATTGTTATAGAGAGTTCTATGGACTCAATATTTTGATTAATCTACACCATACATGTCAAAGTGGTAAAAGTATAAATACAAAGTAGGTAGTTGATAGATAGTAATTATGTGATTATAAGTGACGATTTGTAAACATTTATATTAAGCGAGTTTTAGTTTTTAATAATACAGTTGTCTTTCTCTCTAATATAGTTCGCCTACTTTCCCGTTTCATGTTTTATTTTCGAATGTTGTCCAAAGTGATTTATGTTAGTATGTGTAAGTGATCAAATATATATCTCAAGTCAATTGTGTAATCATAAATGAAAATCACATTGACTGGATTATGCATTTTTGCATACTATCAATTCTTGTACATATCAGATTTCATTAATTTTTTCTCTACATTAGGAATTTAATTTCTTAAACTGTGTCAGATAAAAATTTGTCTGTTTTGTAATTAATGATGGTGGAAGTTAGAATTTAGAATCTTATAAAAGATATTATTTTTCTGTTGGATATCTCAATTGACAATATTATTATATCCAACAATTTATAATCATTTAAAAAATCATTATTGTTTACAAATTAATCCATTAATATCATGATATTTTGTATTTCAGGATTTTGAATTCAACAGAATGTTGGAACAAATATTTTGAGATAATATTATCCTATCTAATTTCAATCTAAAATGAAAATGGATAAGTTTCCAAATCCTATAAATAGGCTATTTCTACACTATGTAACTATAAAAAATGGCCAAATGTGCTTTTCTTCTCTGTTCTATACTTGTTCTTTTCGCCATTTCTGAGGCAAGAAATGCCCCATCAATTGCCACAATCAATGATTCACCGTCCAATCTTACCAAAAATTACACAAAGATTTGTGATCCACAAAGGTTTAATGACCTTGGATTGGACATGGATGATTTTACCTATTGTGATTCATCGTTGTCATATGGTGTTCGGGTTAAGGATTTGATAGATAGAATGACATTGACAGAAAAGGTGCAGCAGATTGGGGATACAGCTTATGGGGTTCCCCGGATTGGACTTGCTAAGTATGAGTGGTGGTCGGAGGCATTGCACGGTGTCTCCAAAGTGGGCCAGTGGAATAGCAAGGCCACGTTTTTTGATGACATTGTCCCTGGTGCAACAAGCTTCCCTTGTCCCATAACAACAACTGCATCTTTTAATCAGACATTGTGGAAAACCATTGGCCAGGTAATTTTGGATTATGTTTGATACATAGGACTAGATGTGATTCAGTATGTAGTATTGAATAATACAAATAGAGTAATGTTCTTTTTACATTTGCAGGCTGTGTCGAATGAAGCAAGAGCTATGTATAATCTAGGACATGCTGGACTGACATTCTGGAGTCCAAACATTAATGTTGTACGAGATCCTCGATGGGGACGAACTATAGAGACACCCGGTGAAGACCCATTCGTTGTTGGAAAATATGCAGCAAACTATGTTAGAGGTTTGCAGGATGTTGAAGGGCTTGAAAGTACTGATGATCCTAACTCCAGACCTATGAAGGTTGCTGCTTGCTGCAAGCATTATGCGGCTTATGACGTCGATAGTTGGCTCGGAGTTGATCGTACCAGTTACGATGCACTGGTAAAATAAAAATGACTCTTTTATCAAGTTATATTCTTACATAAGTTTAATCTTTTTTTTTTGTTTCTGTGTGAAGGTAACTGAACAAGACATGTTGGAGACATTCCAAAAACCCTTCGAAATGTGTGTGAAAGAAGGAGATGTTATGAGTGTTATGTGCTCTTACAATCGTATCAATGGCATTCCAGCTTGCGCGGATCGAAAGCTTCTGAAGGATACTCTTAGGGGAGAATGGGATCTTCACGGGTATTCATATAGAAAAAATTCAATTTTTTTTTTTTTAAATATCCTATCACATTGCAGCATAAATTTAATTGAATAACAAATTTTGCATCGCAGATACATAGTTTCGGATTGTGATTCTGTTGAAGTAATGGTAGACAATCAAAAATGGCTCCATGATGAACCCGAAGACGCTGTTTCACAAGCTTTGAAAGCAGGCTCGTCATTGTCTATCCTTTATTTTTTAATTTTTTTTTCCGACCAATTATACGATCTGATTCTTTCTATCAATCTAGGCTTGGATTTGGATTGCGGGAATTACTTCACGAATTATGCCGACAAGGCAGTAATACAAGGAAAAATTAGTGAAAAAGACATAGACGAGGCCCTCAAAAACCTCTATATTGTGCTAATGAGACTTGGATTTTTCGATGGAAGCTCAAAATATGAATCTCTTGGCAAGCAGGATGTGTGTCCTGATGAAAACATTGAACTGGCAACTCAAGCAGCAAGAGAAGGAATGGTTCTTCTCAAGAACTTTAATGGAACTCTGCCTTTGAACGCAGACGAGATTAAAACAATAGCAGTTGTTGGGCCACATGCAAATGCTACCACTGCCATGATTGGGAATTATGAAGGTATAAATGTCCCGGTCTAACAATTTTCAATTGTTGATATTTCGCATTGAGTCTTCACAAATTTTTGGTTGAAAATCACAGGTATCCCGTGTAAATATACATCTCCACTTGATGGCTTCTCAAAATACGCAGAAGTGCAATACGCAACAGGCTGCGCAGATGTAATGTGCAAGAATGCGAGCTTGATATTCCCTGCAATGCAAGCAGCCAAGAATGCAGATGCAACTGTTATTGTTGCAGGGATTGATTTATCAATTGAGGCTGAGAGTAGGGATAGAATAGATTTGCTTCTTCCTGGTTACCAAGCTCAGCTAATCACTCAAGTTGCTCAAGTGGCCAAAGGTCCAGTCATTCTTGTAATCATGTCTGGTGGTGGAGTCGATATTTCTTTCGCTAGAGACAGTGATAATGTCAAAGGAATCGTTTGGGCTGGATACCCCGGTGAAGAAGGAGGTCAAGCCATTGCAGACGTCATTTTTGGGAAACACAATCCTGGTATATATTCATTATTTTGTCTAGTACTATATATCAAACATGTACTAAAAGTTGATTTTTTCGCTAAACAGGTGGAAGATTACCACTCACATGGCATGAAGGAAGTTATGTTGATATGCTACCAATGACCTCAATGTCCTTAAGGCCAGTTGACAGCTTAGGGTACCCTGGAAGAACATACAAATTCTTCAATGGCTCCACAGTTTTTCCCTTCGGATCCGGCTTAAGCTACACCACATTCGCCTACTCACTAACATCTGCTGACAAAAATTTGAACATACAATTGAACAAGTTCCAGCACTGTCGGGACCTTAACTACACTGATGACACTTTCAAGCCCCCATGTCCAGCAATCTTAACATCAGACTTACAATGCAACGACAACAACCTTGCGTTCGAGGTCGAGGTGTCGAATGCTGGAACAGTTGACGGAAGTGAAGTTGTAATGGTGTACTGGGTCCCACCAAAGGGAATTGTAGAGGGTCCCATTAAGCAAGTTATTGGGTTCCAAAAAGTTTTCCTGCCTGCAGGAGGAAGCCAAAAGGTGAAGTTTCAGTTGAATGCATGCAAGAGTTTTGGGCTTGTTAACTACAGAGGATACCACTTGTTACCATCTGGTGGACACAGTATCATGATTGGAGATAATTTGCTGTCATTCGCAGTTGGTGTCAACTTTCAACCAGCTTAATTATTTTTTGGGATTCTTAATTATGTTTAATTATTAGATTAGTTGTTGATTTTATAGGAGAGATTAGGCTTCTTCAGTTTAAAATAATTAGTTTGCTGAGTGTCAGTTTCAGATCATTATGTATCATTGGTCCCCGTTTTCTCTTTTTCCTGATGCTCACAATTAGTCAGTAATAAAAAATTTAGTTCTTGAACTGAGACTTTATTGCTTAGAAAAATGTGAGATTTGTGTGTAAATTATATATTAACACAACGGATTACAATAATTCAATAATAAATATAGTGTCAAGTACGCTATCCTAAAGTCATGCTGCCTCCCTTCAAACGATTCTAAAATAAAATCAATATGGCTCCTAGTCGATTTTTCTTGTATGAACATGATTATAAGGATATAAAGAACGAGATTTTATCGAGTTTTCAAAATAGTATACAAATATAGTATAAAATATAAAAAGAGTATTTTTTTTAAAATTTTATAGGAACATATTTAACCCCTACATTCATAAAAATAAATCATATTTAAGTATAAGTTACAATCTAAGTTATGAGATT
>CAIGRE010096252.1:0-16596 GCA_903798275.1 Fraxinus angustifolia subsp. syriaca | reverse complement strand
AGAAAACATTTTCCACCATTTGTGCATCAAAGGGTTGTACCTAGAAAAAGGGAGGAAAACATTTTCCGTGGAAAATTTAGCATATCAAACAGTCAAAAAGTGGAAGTAGGAAAATATTTTCCTACTTCCAGGGAAAATAGGTGCAATCAAACGGAGCCTAAGATAAAGTCTCAAAAACACAAAGATTTAGGACCGCTGCTGCATTTTCCCCTAATTTCTATCTTGGAGCCAACCAAGTTTCCATGTGTAATATGTTTCGTTGACTTCAAAATCTATCCGACCGTCAAAAGTCTTAGTTTAATTGTAATTGGCTTTATCAGTATCCAAAATCTAGGTTATTTGAGACACAAAATCGTGTCTCCACGCACACGGTGTCGTGTCTCCATGCACACAAAGGCAATATAAAAAAGATATGGAAATAGATATATAAAAGACGTGTATAAAATGGATATAAGACGTATGAAATTATAAAATTGGATGACTGAATGACTGAAAATAAAATTGAAGGATTAGAGGAGTGAAAACTGAGAAAATGAACAGCAACATCTCATTGAGTATTATTGCATCTACAATATATTAAAAATGTCTTTTTTAATATAGTAGGATTCTCCAATTGCTTAGTTTTACATCTTGCACTTTTGTCGGGAACTAATTTCCATGATAAAATAAAATTATTCAAAATAGAAAGACAAATCAAATTATTCAAACTCCAATACGTCGTTTTTTATAGCAGACCTAGTGAAAAAAGATATGGAAATTGATATATAAAAGACGTGTATAAAATAGATATAAGACATATGAAATTATAAAATTAGAGGACTGGAGGATTGAAAATAAAATTGGAGTACTGAATGAGTGAAAACTGGGAAAATAAATAGCAACATCTCATTGAGAACTGTTGCATCTACAGTATACTAAAACTACATTTTTTAATATAGTAGGATATGCCAACTGGGCTTACTACAATGAATCTTTGACATCAAGGCAAAGCCCTTTTTTTTGGTGTAACTTGAGAAATTGAGATACTAAATAAAAGCTTGAGCTTTTTGTCCGGTTAAGTGTTGGGACTGCATCAGATTGTGATCCATCCTTGCAATCGAACATAAGAATATAGTTAATCCCCATGCTGGAGACCAATAATAAACTTGTTTGGTTTACGCATATTTTAAAAATTGAAGATGATTAAGATTATGTATAAATAGGACCGATCTCCTAAACATCGACACTCGGGTGATGTAACATACTACAAATAGGTAGTGAAAAATAACGATTGGTTACAAAACTGATTACACTACTTATTGTAGTATGTTGTGCTTAGCACTGATACTTAGTAAATCAATTCCGTATGTATAAATACATTATTTGTTAATCAGCGTTGCAAGATCATTCTATAAAATTGTCATATGAGAATAAACCTAACACCCTGAGATTTCACGCTAATTACCGCTTAGGAAATTACAACCATGATTTTATGAGGGCAACTAATGATTATAAGGGTCATTTGGGATCAGTTGGCAAATTTTGAAAAAATCAAAAACCTCTTGCTATTTAAGAAAAAGGCACGTTTTGAGTATTTATCAACAAGCAAATTAAGTTAATTACGAGTTAGATAGTCATTATTTAAGATTTAGATGCACTTTTTGGCAAGTTCGAAAATTATCCCAAAAGTCTCAAAATTTTGAAACATTAGCAGTCTTTCTCCAAATCTTTGATTTGTTGCAGCTGTCATCCCTAATTTTTTCAAATATTCCACATGAAGCTTTTTTGGACAGTTTTCATCCATAATTTTGTTAGCTGACAAAAAATTTAACTTTGACCACGTTTTTAATATTTTAAAAAGGGGTAAAAGAGTAACTTTCCATTTATCACATTAAATAAGCAAATAAAAAAGTAAGAAATAAAAAAACACATACACACAATTGTCTTCTTCCTCTCAACCCTCACCTACCCCCACCTCAAACCCAAAATCCATGCCAACCACTGCCATCTCCACCTCAACCCAAAAGGCCCATTAGAAGAACATAAAGAAATATTAATCAAGAAACTGGTTATAACTTTTCATGAAATGCATGAACACCTCTCTTGATCTCTAAGAATATCTCCTCTTTTATTTTTGGTTTTTCTTCACTAATTAAAGGCTATAACTTAGCATATGGATATGTGGTCTCAGCCTGGTCTGCATTCCTTTGAATTTTTTATGAACAATGTTTGTTTGCTCTAGTTTAGAGTTCTAGTTTTGTGGAATGATTTGATGACCGCGAGACTAAGTATAAAATTGAGTATGTATTGGTTAATTTAACCCTCAAAATCCACACTTAAAAGTCTCACAATTGAAATTTGTGGAACACAGAATTATTAAAAAGAAAAAACAAGAGAATCGGAGAGCCAGTGTAGTCCAATCCATAGTTTTTAACAATTTGCTATCAAAGTGTTTCAATATTGAATACCGTATTTGCAAGACATATATTGCATATGCAACAGACACCGTATATACACACTTAATATTGGATTTACCACTTAATACTGTATTTGTAGTAGGTTTAAACACTGTATTTTCACATGCTGTTTTTGCATATTATAACAAATTCAATTATATGCATAGGAGATTCAATGATTTGTAAATTACAAGTAATTTAAAGAGAATTGCAAAATATGAATATGCCAAAGAAGCCATGCCATCAAGGGATCGATCAACAAAGTCCATAATATTGATGACTTTTATTATTTTGAGAGATTAAGTACAATTTGTGAGTTTTTTCCTCCATATTCTTGGTGACTTAGACTTATAATCTTGAACTTATCAAAAAGTCTCGCAGTCCTTTTGTGGCATTCTCACTTCACGGTTCTTGTTCCAAGTAATCAATTGGTCGGATTTCTCATGCAAAATCTTAGTTCTTGGTACGAGTCGAACAACGGGGTCGAGTTGATCTTTGTGCGACGTGATTTCTAGCTTTCTGGGTTGGTTCCATCTTGTTCGTGGGTTCCTAAGATCAATTCTTGGCTGAGTTCATATCAGTTGGTATCAGAACTTGGATATAGACTTCAGGTCTTCTATCTTTTACTTCCACTAATTTATTTTATTGTTTAAGTCAAAAAAATTCAGATTTGTTATTCTTGTGTTAAGTCCTTATTTTTCATAGTATTTGCTTCTAGATTTATATTTAGTTGTTTATTGAGTTAGTAAAAAAACGTGTTACTATTTACATCATTACTGTTCACGACGTGAAAAAGAAAAAGAAAAAAAAGGAGTCTCGACACTTTGAACGTCTAGAGGCAGAGCAAAACAAAAACGATCAAACTTTCGAGTCATTTGTTTCTTGTTCCTGGAACTTGAGTCAATTACTTCAGTTTGTACATATTTTGTTTCTTTTCTTGAACTTTGAGTCTATTACCTTAATCCGTACACATATGTTCTTGATTATCCGAACTTGGACTTGTATTGGTGTTCGCTACGGAATTGTGATTCAATTGATTGAGATCGGTTATTTCTCAAGCCATTGAGGAAGGAGGACAAACGGAAAAAGGCAGAGTGTTGAGCTCATTATCGGAAAAAAGCCAATCTCGAGTGAAACACAAGTGCAAACACGTGAGGTACATTTATTTTGTTCTATGTCTTTTCCTTTCATTTAAACGCTTGTCATTTATTTAATCGCAAATGGGAGTTATGAGTAGAGGTGAGACAGAAGTGGTGCCTCAAGGGTTTATTGAGGAGTTTAGGGATAGTATGCAGACTATTCATCATAAGTTTGATCAATTAGGTTTGGTGGTTGAATGAAATTATGGTGATGTAGGTATGTCTGAAACTTTGATTGGGAATCGGCAGCGAGGGACGCCCTAAAGTGTTCCTCGTGGGGATAGAGGAGATATAAGTGAACAAAGGAGTAGACCTCTTATTGGAGTTGGTATAGATACGAGGAATGTATGTAAAGGGGAGCTTACAGAGTGTAGTAATGTGTGTAATAGAGTCGAGAAACCTATAGTGGAGGAAACTTGTGTGTTGTGTGATTTCCATACACATATCAATGTGGATGATGTTGAGTAGCCATGGGAAACGATATTTCAAACTAGATGTCATGTTGGTAGCAAGGTATGTAGTTTGACTATTAATGGAAATAGTTGTGTAAATATTGTTAGTGATAGGCTTGTTGAGAAACTTGAGTTGACTATAGTAAAATATCCAAAACCTTATAAACTACGTAGGTTACATGAATGTGAAGAGGTTAACGTATGTGGGCAGGTGTTGATAAGTTTCTCGATTGGGAGGTACCATGATGAGGTGTTGTGCGATGTTGTTCCTATGTATGTTGGGCATATACTATTGGGTAGGCAATGGCAACATGCTAGGAAGGTGAAACATGATGAATGCAAAAATATGTATAGCTTTACTAAGGATGGGAAGCCTATTATTCTTGCGTCGTTAACACCACAACAGACTTATGAAGATCGACCCAAATTAAAAAGAGAGCGTGAGGAAAAAAATAAAGAGTGGAAAAATGAGAGCAACAGAGAAGAAAGTAAGGTGGTTGAGAGTGAAAAAAATAGAAGAGCCACAAGAGAGAAAAGAAAAAAAGAATAAAAATGAGAGTGGAGATGTGGCAAAAAAGGAGGAAGAGCCACGAGAGGTAAAAGAAAGTAAGTCTTCAAAGAGAGAAGAAAAGTCAGAAGTGAGCTTACGTGAAAAAAAAGAATGAGTGTGAAAGGGCTTTAGTGAAAACTAACATTCCCTCCCCTAGTTTGGTTTACTCTTTTTTGCAGGAATTCAAGAAATAATTCGTGGTGAGCAATGCAAATGAAGGGATGGTAAGCGAAGTTATGGTAACATATCAAAACCTTACACGACTTATAGGCATAGTTTCTTACATTGGTTAGACACTCTTAAATGTGATGGCGCATTTGGTAATTATATGTGTAGTGTTAGTCCGATGTCACATACATTTATGGAAAATTGCTTATTAGTTTATGAAGTACGTGCTTTACTTTATGTTATTCTAGCATGTTACTCTACATTACTTGAACTTGGTACGCATCTAGGTTGCATTAATGGGAATTTGAGGTGAGCATGTTTGTATTTCGATCCTAATGTCTTTGGCTATGTTAGTTCAAGTTTATGGGAGATGTTAGGAATTAATGCAGTCTCTATCATTTCTACTACACATTTTAACATGATGACTGAGTTCAGTTCGCTAACCGTGGTCGATTTAGTTCATTTAACTATCAATATTAGTGAGAAATAGAAGATCATTCATGATATATATAAATGCTACCAAATGGGTCCTTCGGGATATAAATTGTTTGATCCACGTGTTGTTGTATGGATGAACATGCGTACAAGGCAAAAACGAATTGAAAGGAGGTCCAGGCTATATCCTAGAGGAGATGGACCTTTCCATATCCTTGCTATGAACGAGAATGAAGGCTACAACATACTTTTGTTGGGTAAGTTTGTCATAGTTAATTTTTTTGAGGTTGTTAATGTTGTTTCGTTTGGTGCAGGTTCGGATTCGAGGTCGAATCCTTTCGAAGAGAGAAGTGATGATGTGATCCGGACCAAGCTCCAAGGGGTCGAAGGTTCGGAGTGCATTGAGAAGAAGTCAAGGTCGAGTTCGGGAAAGATTCGGGGTTCAAATCAAGTCAAAGAAGCCATGCCATCAAGGGATCGATCAACAAAGTCCATAATATTGAAGACTTTTATTATTTTGAGNGGGATCGATCAACAAAGTCCATAATATTGAAGACTTTTATTATTTTGAGAGATTAAATACAATTTGTGAGTTTTTTCCGCCATATTCTTGGTGGTTTAGACTTATAATCTTGAACTTATCTCAAAGGTTTCAAAGTCCTTTTGTGGTGTTCCCACTTCACGATTCTTGTTCCAGGTAATCAACGAGTCAGATTTCTCACACGAAATCTCGGTTCTTGGTACGGGTCAAACAACGGGTCGGGTTGATCTTCACACGTTGTAATTTCTAGCTTTATTGGGTTGGTTCAATCTTGTTCATGGATTCCCAAGATCAATTCTTGGAGGTTCACATCAAAATGAGTAACAACAAATAATTTTAAAAAATAAACATTAAACAACTTTTAACTTGAGGCCTGTGTTACACACAATTTCCTTAAAACAAATTCGCCCTATAACCGTACATGCTTGAGGTATAATTTGAGCGTCTGCTTCCCAAGATTTTACTCTGGCGAACTGCGTTAATGCCTGAACAACATCACCACCAAGACTGAAATATAAAATGAAAAAATATGCAAACAAACTCGAACTGTATGCAGATGAATTTTCAAATGAATTTACGTACAGAAAAGTGGGAAAAATTGAGACATATATAGACTTGGCTCTTGTAACTTGCTCATTCATTTCATGACAATTACCACGAGAGTTTCAGGAATTCCAACAGCTTCAGAAAATGGAAAGTCAGTTGAATAAAATAAAATTGTAGCAAAATATGGACACTCCTAATGGGCCAATTTTGCTCCTTTCGATTTGACATTCGTATACGCAGGTCGCGCCCACATACAAGTTCAAAGTCCGAAGCCTATTTCGGTCCATGATTTTACATCCTTCTAAAGTGCAACTATATTTAAAGTGGTTTTTGTTTTTATCCATTTCCTATGTGAAACAAACACATTTTTAATTTTCTCATTAACATAAACTCTTTTTAAGTGGCGCTCTTTGAGTTTCAATTTCTCATTCACCCGAACAACAATTTTGACAAATAAATATATGATTTCGATGTACTCACGGAGGAGAATACATATCAATCTTTATCTTCCAAAATAATCAAATGAGTCTCTCTCAAAACTCATGCTAAAGTCAGCCAATTTCACATTTTTTCTAACATAATTCAATTTTGGATCTTTGGAAGTTTTCTAGGCTTCTTCTTCTTCTTCTTAAACGACCTCTTTCTCAAAGACAAAAAGAGAGACTGGTGGAAAAGAAAAAAATCATAAGAGGAACAAGAATTAGAATAAATATATGGAAAGCATACCTAGTTGGCAATTACTTTTTCTAAGTGGAATAGCAACATGGATTGTGCTCTCTTTAATTCTCAATGTGACCCAGAAACTCATATCTCTTACACGGCCATGGGTCTGTCACTATGTATTGTCTGGTGCTTCCATTGTTCTCAAGAAGAAGACGATTGTGTGTGTGTGTGTGTTTTTTTTTAATTTAATTATTTAATGTGATAAATTGAAAGTTACTCTTTTGCCCCCCTTAAAATATTAAAAATGTGGTTAAAGTTAAATTTTTTATTAGCTCACAGAATTATGAATGGAAATTGTCCAAAACGACTCCACTTGCAACATTTGAAAAAGTTAGGGGTGAGAGCTGCAACAAATCAAAAGTTTGAAGAAAGTCTGTTAATGTTTCAATTGTTTGGAGTTTTGCTGCAATTATCCTATATATTTTCTTAGACTTCTTATACATATAGTTTCATAACTATTGATGATATTTTGAATACTACAAAATTTATCATGATTATTTTGTGAAAAAATAGCAAATTCATTGTCAATTCTATGTACCGAACATACATTTACAGCCCGTTTGACATTCATTAAAATTATAATTCACTTTTTCTCAATTTTTATCAATCACACATTCTTCAATAAAATAATAATATACGTAAATTCAAAATTTTTCTTCTTTTTTTAACCATGCGTTTCTCAAAAAACATTATTCCATTTTTTTAATCACACATCCTCCAAAAAATAGCATTACATGTAATTAAAAAAAAATCTTTTTTTTTAACAACACATTCTTAAAAAAATGGTACTTTCCATTTCATTTTCCAAGTCGGAGATAACTAACGCAAAACCCAGCTGAAACCCTCATCTCATTATAATATTCAATACTCATATCATTATTTCAATTCGTTGACAAGTAATATACACAACTATAATACAAGGATGAAATAGTAGCTCAAAATCAGGGTTTAAAAACAGAGTACGTAGGTTTTGACAAGGGCGATGTCGTCCTCATCAAGAGGCCTAGGGTTCTTCTCGTCCTTGATCTCATCTTCGGGTTCGGGTGCCATTTTTGAAAATTTTGAATATTTGATTTGATATTCTTCTGCTTGGTTTTGGCTGCTGGGGAAACTTTGCACGATAAACTAGTGAGAAAAGAGGAGAAAACTGGCTCATAAAGAAGAGAAGATGGCGAGGGTAACTCAACAAAACAATTTACAGTTGGAGTCCTTATTCTTTACAACATATGACACTAGAGTCGTTAATGTTTTAAACCCTTAATCCCAACTTTTGTAAAGCCAATTGAATTTCCTCTTTTGTGTATAGTAATAGTAAAGGTGTCTTTAAGCCACATCATTTTGGAAAAATGTATTCTGGAATAATAGATTGATGAAGAATGCTTAGTTGAAAAAGAAAGAAAAATTATTGATGTGATAAAAAATATTATTTTATTGAAAAATGTATTATTGAAAATGAGTAGAATAGTAAAAATGAAAATTTTAATGTAGACCAAACAATGACTTAATTTATTTGTTTCTCTATTTTACTTTGTTAAATCCATTAACACGCCAAATAATCACGAGACTCCAATCATGACTCGCTTCACGATCCCTTCACTCGCTCACGCGCGCACATATGCATTAGATTTAAATCCCTAGTACAGGGAAATAATCACAGAATTGGCAGCACTTGATTCGCTCTGATTTTTTTTTCCATCTTCCAATGATTTGTTGCCATGTACATGTTTGTGAAACAATATTGTCCTTGTAGCAAAACCCGAAAGAACACAACCACCGTTAACAAAACCAAGAAAATACATCCCTTCAGGCTTCAAAGTTAATCTTGACCGGTATCTAAATTTAACTCCTAATATCTTCGAAAGCAAGCTACCTTTAAGTTTTTAACAGTTTCGAATCAGAGTCGGAGTCGAAGTAACCACAGATGAACAAGGGCGTGATTGTAAAGAATCTGATTACAAAAATATCGACAAGCCTCAATAATAACAATCATTATAGCTGCAGATTACAAATATAGACTGCAAACAAGAGAAGGACATGCCAACAAGCGACCTATATTCTCACAACTTCCACTCCAAAAGGTTAGCTCGGCTTCAATATCCACGGTTTCTTGCTGATTCATGATCACCAGGATCATAGTCTAAGTCACAAGAATACCAGTTCTTTTTCCCAATGTGGTCCACTTGTTCTTTCTCGATATAAGGGAAGAGACATTGGCATGCGTGTTACAATTGTACAAAAATGGGATAAATTATAGATAATGGTAAGGAAGAAAGGGCCCACGGATTTATACTGCTGCAATTGGACTATTTGTCATTGTGTGCTGCGTGTCAACCCACTTCTTGATGCACTCCTGCACAAAATGATAAGAGTTGAATGAAAACCAGTAGTATTATCAGAAACTAGTCCTAAAAAGAAAAAATCGGACATGGTAAATTCGATTTTTACAGATTTTGCATGATACAAAGTCAACATGAAATCTTTGTTTAACTAACATGGGCGCACGGGATACAGATTTCAGAAATTTACCTCTATTAATTTCTCGTTCTCATAAATTATAGATTAAATTTCAGTAAACCTTGCACTGCATATTCATTTCAAAATTTACTTGTTGACTCCCTCCCACAATAATGCAGAACAATCAGATATTCCAACCACTTTCATAAAACCTTTCTTCAAAGTTTTGTGATTTGGCACTGATATTGGCACATTTGCACTTACTCAAACATACGTTTAGTTTCATAGTCGCATTCACCACATTAAAAACCATATTTACCACAAGAAATGAAAAATGAACAAAAGAGAAAGTGCACTAAGAATGCAAGAGTTCGAACAGCAGATGCACAAGATAGCAAAAAAGCAAGGGTATGAAGATACTTTAAAAAGTAGAAAGTTAAACCTAAAGACTAAGGATATGGCAAAGTCGAACCAAAAGACTCCAAGGATATAGCAATCAGTTAGTACTGCATAGTTTGAAGCACCGGAGGCACGTGTATAATGAAATTATAACTTAAAAGTTAGTTTGTCATAAATAAATATAATGCTGCTCCTACCCCTATAGGATGGCAAAGCAAGAAAAAAGAGAAACAAAAAATGTCGGGGAGCTAGTATCCTTTATGCATGCTTGACACTAAACAAACTGGTAATCATCATAGAAGTATAAACTTTCATATGAAACACAAACATTAAACTAATGAGCATTAGAATCAAAACTGAACCAATCAGGAATAGTTGGCAGAAAATTGTAAAGAGCAGGCATACCGTCCAGGGAGTAACTGAGAACTGTTAAGAGAATTCTTAGAATTCCCGAGTCGTTTGACCCTATTTTCATGATCTTTCTCCGTACGCATGGCAGTCACCTCCTTCTCCATAGCAGCTACCTCCCTTCTCATCTTCTTAGCCTCAATCTCCATGGCCTTCGTTAAAGTTTCTACCTTCTTTGATAGCATCTGATCAACAAGATAGACAAGGTTTTGAGAAGAAGCGACTAGAAGTTAATCGTAACATCACTAAGAAATTAACCTCAATTGCATCATCCCTGTCTTTAAGGCTTTGGTCCTTTTCATGACCAGCTTTCCTCAAGGCAATCACCTCTTTCTGTAACAGATCATATAACAACCCTGGAACAGTATCCTCTGTTTCTGTAACCCGTGCATCATTGGAATTTTCCTCTTGGTTCGTTTTCCAAGTACTGTCCTCTGTCTTGCTCTCCTTAGTTCCATCACACGACTGACTTTGTTTGAAATTTGATCCTAGTCCATTTAAGAGGTTTTTACCCCTGTCCAAAGATCGCGAGCCACCGTCAAATGACTTTGAGGTCCCTTTTGCATGCTTCAACATGGAACTGCTCCCAGAAGATCTCAGCTGAAAGGAAGGTGACCTCTTGGTTAAAAAACCATTGGAAGTCAACTTGGAAATGTGTTCAGCTCCACCTAGTGATTGGCGACGTGAAGGACCATTGCTAGTACTTCTTAAATCTGGTGTGCTGCGACTGGCCGTGTTTGGTGATCTCAAAGTCTCTTCAAGAACTCTTAATCGCAATTGATATTTATCCTGGAGGACGAAGTGAAAGCTTAATTATTACAATGAAATGGAACTAAGTTAAAAGTCCTAATCGGGTAGGTACACCCTATAACAAGCCGATTACTTTTAACTGGGCTTCAGACTTTGAAGTTCGCTCGGCTATAGCAAGCTTGTCCCGTAGTTGCTGCATCTCACCCTGTGATAAAAGCCTTTAGTTAATACAAGAACTGCTGAAAATGAGTATTAAACCATCAGTAATCATAGCGCAGAAGAAGCCAGGTAGCAAGGGAAGAAACATACTTGCAAGCACCTTCTTTCTTCAAGCCATTGTTTTACGGGCATCACTTTGTCATTAGCATCTTTCCATTCGTTTGCCACCACAGTTGCCACCCTGTTTGCTGTTACTTTTGCACGAGCTAGCTCTCTATCAAGAGTCTTTCTTTCCTCCTGAAAAACATAAATTAAAAATGTCACGCCTGTTAGGTTGTATCAGACTCTCAGACCGATCTGTATATGCAAGTTGAGCACGCAGATCTCTGTGGCACATTACATTCATCTCCTGAACCTTCCGCTGGTAGTCCCGTACAGCATTAGCAGCTGCACCACCAGCAAGCACGGCCTCTTCGAGCTCATGCACAGTTTGGGTAAGCTTTTCAACATCTGCAACCTTTTGTCGATGCATTTTATCCAAAATCTTATTCTCTTCCTGATACACATATGTTAGATTATATCTAAAGTCAGGAAAAGGGGGAAAATCAAAATAATATAAATTACAACTTTTATTGGTCCTTAAAAATTAAAAGAGTAGGCATGATTGCAATACCTGACAGATTTCTATCTGCTTCATCAACTCTTGGTTCTTGTTTAGGAGATCATCCACCATAGAAGCCTTTGCCAATGCCACTTGCACAGTTCTCTCTGCTTCGAGCAGAGCAGCTTCTTTCGATTTAGTGAGTCGTTCCAATGCTTTGTTATCGTCCTGTAGTTTTGCAATCTAAAAGGAACAAAAAGGCAATGAGTAAGGAACTCTTCTCAAAACGAGGTTCCCAGTTTTGACATATAAGCAGACATCAAAGCAAGAAACAACACAACAGAAACCTCTTGTCGAGAAAGCTTGAGCTCAGCTTCCAAGGGTGCTAGTATGGCTTCAATTGGAGGCATATCATCATCCTTTTGAGCAGCATGAACTCTTCGAAGAGTGGCTTCTGCTGCAAACTGAGCTGCCATGGAGGCCTTCTTCTCATCATTGATTCTCTTAATTTCAAGATTCTGTTGACAATAAATCATTAGCACAGTCATCAAAATCTAATAAGAAAATGGAAAGCTCTGGTAGGTACCTTGCTTTCAAGAAGAGATTCTGTTTGCTTGAGCTTCTTCTCCACCTTTGTCAATTCCTCAGTGAGCTACAGTAAAAATGGGAGATCTCAGATTTCACTAAAACTCGGGAGGATCACTCCATGCATCTCATAAATTAGGGGGAAAATGTAAGAGAAACAAGAGCATACAAAGAAAGAGAATACCATGTTGATTGGTTACAATGCCAAGATCAAACATTGTAAGCATAGTAAAAAATTACATTTAATACTAGAGAAAAAAGCTCACAGTTTCTTTGTGTTATTTGGGGTTTAAAATCCCAGCATTGAGTGCCCATTTATATGAAGCAGCCTAACATTTGCAATCTCAAACGAAATTTATTTTAAAGCTAAAATTGATTAACGGAGTGAAATTTACTAAGAGGATCCACATGAACTCGAAGAGTTAGCAATTGGCATGATACATAAAGAATTGAACAAATCGGCAAGAGGAGAACCACACTGATAAAGAACAAGACTTGTTTTATAAATCATATAGTTGTCATTGGACCTTTGAACCTGCGATAAATATATACAGCCCCTCTTTGAGCCACATTATTTTTTTCATTCTCATTCTTCTACTCATTTTCAACTAAACATTCTTCAATAAAATAATATTTTTCATCACATCAATAACTTTTCCTTCTTTTTCAACTACATATTCCCCATTACATCAAACAAAAAAATGCATTCTTGGACTCAAAATGTGCACCAAATAGGGGCACGGAAAGAAAATCTTTTCTTGATAATCCGCTACCACTTAGGTAGTTAAAGTGAAATCGACACTAAAGGAAGAATATGTTTTCAATTCTCTTATTATTAGAAACTATTTTCTTGCCAATGAGATGTAGCTCACGTATCAAAAGGCTGAAGCCATAAATAAATGAGATTCCCCCATCTGATATGTGGCAAACTCAATTACAGTTACACTTCAAGTAAACTTATATTCAGTTGCAAAGATTCTCGGAAAGACAAACATGGTAACCATTTTTTGCAGTTCAGTTCGAGCTTACTTAGTAAATCCTGATAGGAAAAAAGTTCTTGTCATTTCCTTTGTTTCTTTAGTTTCTCTCTAACTCTGCGCATTCATTGGGCTTCACCTCATGCACTAAAACTCATACACTCCACATTGCCACAAAACTAAAGATACCTTCAAAAAATTCCAATTTTCACATTACCGAGCGCTACTTAAACTCCTGTTCCTTTCGGTGTCCTGCTCTGCCACAATTACGTAAAAAATCAATATTTTTATTTTACAATATAAGTATTCTATTTATCTATGTATTCCATTAACCTTTCACTCAATGCTGAATTTCCCACTTCAATACACAACATTGTACAAACACAAACTAACCATTTACAGCATAAAAATCAATAAAACATCATGAAACGTAAATTTAATATTTAAAAGGAAAATAGGAGACAATGGAACCTCTTCAACAGCTTTCTCACGGAGGCGCTCTGACAACTTCAATGCCTTGATCTTAGATTGGGCTTCTCCCAATTCCCTTTCCTTATCTGCAAACCACAAAATTCTAATCAAAATGCCATTGTTTCAAACATTAAAACGACCTCAATACATCTTATATAACCATTTAGTTTTCAGCAATTCCTATGAAACGACAGCGTTTCGTACTAAAGCACGACAGAAATCTAGTGGATCCAGAAGGAGAGACTGACCTCTGACTTCATTTTCAAGGCGATTGAGCTCCAACTTCACCGGATCCGAGCCGTGGAGCAGGTTTATGAAGTCATCGGAGTCCATACTAGGCCGGAGCGATGCCCTCCGCCGCGATGAAGAACCTTTGCTCACCTCCTTGAACGACGCCGACGCTGCCAGCGACGTCACCGTCGGGGACATGCTCGGCCGCGCATTGATACTCGTTTCGTCGGAACTCATCTCCGGCGTCGCTCTAACACTTCCGTCGCTGGATACATCCGCCATTTCCGATCTATAATCCTTTCCACTCGTACATCAAGTATCTAAAACCTCCAAATCAATATCTAGAATGTAGGAAATTATACCCCACTCTCACCAATGATTCATAAAATTATATCTTCAGATATAGAGTGAGAGAAAAACGAGGTCAAACATTCAGTACCTAAACCAAAATGAGCGATAGTTCAAACGATGTGATTTTTGTGTTTAGTAATGTTTTGTGCACTCAAGATTTAATGACATCGCAGAGAGAGAGAGAGTAAAATGTCTGGACTCAAGTATCACTTATTTAGATCATGTTTGAAACCTATTTTATTTTAATAATGTATTTTAAAATAGTAGATTTATAGAAAATGTATAAAAAAAATTTTGAATTTGCGTAGAATACTATTTTATTAAAAAAATGTATAATTGAAAAGAAGATTGAGAAAAATATATTTTAAAAATAATGAAAATCAAACAAGGTCTAATCAAATTGTGCATTGCCGAGATTCGATAAATAAATTGAGCATTATCTACAAGTCTCACGAGAATCTCATACAAGTATCTCTCGACTCATCTAATGGAATTATGCAATAGTTAGGTATTTCTCGACTCGTCTATGAAATTTTGCCAGCAAAAGATCCAATTGTATTCAAAGAACGGCGGATACGAAAAAGTACAAGAGAGACACATAAACCAATCAATTGTATCGATGGTATTCTTGAATTTGGAATAAAAAGAGGAGTCTTTTGTTGAGAAAATTTGAGCACCATGCACGCATTAGTTAAGTTTTGATGAGAAAATGAGCATTATGTACGCGTTTGAAAATGTCACTGTACAAGTATCTTTTGACTCATCTAATGAAATTGTGAAGAAGATAGTTTTTCATTAGAAAATTTAAATACTATCTACATATATGAGAAGGTCCCAACTTGAGGATCATCAACTCATCCAATGTAACTATGAAGGTGTTTGATTTTAACGAGAGATATTAAGCAAAGTTTACATTTATGAGAGATACATGTGAGTTGTGACATATCTAACAGTCTAAAATTTAGATCCAACGGCTTTCTTTTTTGGAAAAATACAATTATTTGTTTGGGTGTGAGCGTGCTTTTAATAGTCAGTATGTGAGAGAGAGAGGGACAGCTTGGAATAGTGTGTGTGATAGAGTCAATTTAGTGTGCGTATGAGGTGCGATTAGCTGTATGTTTTGGGAAAAATAGCATTTCAGACAGTGATATATATTAAACAAACAAAAGATATCTGGAAAATTTGAACTAATTGCTCTCTATCTACTTTTCTAGTAATAAGTTAGTCCTCAGCCTTTAATATGAAGCAAGTTAGTACTCGTTCTCAGATTATTATGGTACAATCAGTCCCTAGTAGTAAAAACCATCCAAATACTTCTTAAATTGTCGGACCTCATGAGCAAACACGATTCACTTCGGGTTTTTGACACCAATTAATTTGAAAGCAAAATGTAAACTTATAAAATTGGATGTATGAGGATATGTGACTGTTTAATAGATTCAATGATTTTGATTATGAATGACTGATAAAAAGTTGAAAATAGACTTTGATCATCTTTAGAAGTTAGGAATCGATGATATTTTGTCATTAACATTAGTGGAATGCTCGGAACACATTTTTTTACTTAGGGAGATAACGATCATGGATGCAACAACGAATTTTTATATTTCGGTAAATTTGAAAAAATTCTAACATTTGGTTTGTCATTCTAAATTATTTTTTTCTCAAAATTATAAACTGAAATACATGTTTTGTATGAAATTTTGACAAAAAAAACTTATCACATTTGATTCCATAATTTGATTAATCAGTAAAATTTTATGATTTTATGTTATGTTAATATATTATCAAGTAATGTATACAACTTAAAGTTTGATTAAAGTATTTTTTCCACTACAAATATTTTTAAATAATATTAAATAAAAGTTGGCAAACTAATACCCTAATATAAACGTGCAGACTCATCAACAATAATACATCATCTATTATGAAAATTAACGACATGCCATGAGCATGTAAGTATCCATCTTAATCGACATAATATTCTCTCATGATTCCGAGCAGTTAGTTTATTGACAGGCCACAATATAATAACATTTAGGTTCTAGATTAGATTATTTTACGGAAAAAAAAATTTGTTTATTATGGGCATAAATTGATAATTTCATAGTTATATAATTTAATATAATCTACTTATCTCTTTCTATATATAAAAAGTGGCTATTAAACGGAATATGTTAGTTTAACAGAAAAACTGACGGAATTTCTTGTTTTAACGGAA
>CAIGRE010096184.1:0-10428 GCA_903798275.1 Fraxinus angustifolia subsp. syriaca | reverse complement strand
AGACTAGTAATTTTCAAGTGATAAATCACGGATCAATTGACTATAACAAAATATAAGTGCTCCGGAACATCAATAATGTACATGGAGATACATCAATTGTTCAAATTACTGAACAACTTCCTCAGGTCCTTGCAGAGGACAAAAATTGGATACTTTTCATCAACAACCAGATAGCAAAGAAGATTAACAAAATCATTTTGTTTGGTTAAAAAATCAACAACCAGTGCTGAGCCGAACAAATTCCAGTATAGGTACCCTTTTATTTGGTTAAAAAAAAAAAAGAAATGCAAAGATGCATTAACCAAACGTATTTTCCAAATCATACCAAATCTGAAACTAACTACAAAGATTTCATTATAAATTGAGTCATAAGAAGAGAAATATGTTATAGACATACTCAGCAAGGTCGCCGAACTGACGTAAGACTCCGACTAGGCCAGCAACAACAATGCCTTCGAGAACCTTTTTCAGATCCTCCTTGTTCGCTTCTTTATACAACTCTGGTTTCCAAGTCCGTACACATTTCTCACCTCCACCCTCACCAACGGGATTTGAGGGGAAAGAGAACGATTTGAGGGGAGTGAGAGCGATTTGGGCAAGGGAGAGCGATTAGGGTTGCTGTAGTGATTTCCTTCGTTTTGTGTTTCCTTTTTCTTCAGTTTTTCTTTTGCGCCATTGTGGGCTGATGGGTTGCAATGTGATGAATTCGAGCCATAATATTATTTGCAATGTTTATCAAACGTTACAAAAGGTAAAACTTTCGCAACGTTCACCAAACGTTGCTAAAAGTCATCTTTAGCAACGTTTATCAAACATTGTGAAAGGTAAGACTTTTCGCAATGTTCACCAAACATTGCTAAAATGTCATCTTCAGCAACGTTTATCAAACGTTGTGAACTATGAGACTTTTCGCAATGTTTGATAAAAATTGTTAAAGATGACTTTTCGCAATGTTTGATGAACGTTGCGAAAAATCTTATATTTCGCAATGTTTGATAAATATTGATAAAGGTAAAACTTTTCACAACACCCAATAAACGTTATTAAAAGTGTCTATCGCAACATTTTTCTAAAAAATATTGTCAAAACTCATTTATTAATACCAATGATAACATGAACTTACTAAAATGTTGCCAAAAGACCTTTTTGGCAACATTTGTGAATTTAATGTTTTTTTTTTTTAATATTGCAAATGATCATTTTTGTTGTAGTAAACTCTAGATAAATATAAGAATTAGAAATAACGACTAAATATAAATAAAATTAAAAATAATGACTAACTCTAGAATCAGGTACTTGCCAATATTATCCATTCATCTTCCCAATAAGAATTTCCTTTTGAATTTTTATTTTGAATTTCTATTCGTAGGCAAATATACAAATATAACCTCTATAAACCCATTATCTATAAACTAGTAACCTCCATTATATAGTAATTTTTGAGTCCTCACTTGGTTTGATTGTATAAATTAATAATTTCGATGAATTGATAAATTTTTTAAAGAATGTCATCAAATTTTGCAGTTTCATTCATACTATACAAAATATGTTTTGAAAAAATCCATGTCCTTTTACCGTCCCGACTTTCTTTTTCATCCCACACGACTCGAACTCAAGATCACTGCCTTATAATATACTTAAGTTAAATTTTGATACCAATTGACTAATGACTCGACCTTTGTGATTAAATCATTAACTCATTACGTACTATTTTTTTTAGAGAGTATTAGATATCTTATCTCTTTTGACTTTCTATCAAATTTTGGGGATGAGACGGAAATTTGCAAGGTATTAAAAGGTAAATGATCTTTCGAAGTGAACAACGACTTACGTATTGGGCACATAAGTAAGGTCATTACAATATTCGTTATTTTCAAAAAAATACTTCAAACATTCTCTCAATAAAATAATTTTTACACTTGAATCCATAACTTTCTCATATTTTTACTTTTTACAAAATCTATTCAGAAAACATCTCGACTAACTAGTGATTTAGTTCAACATACATTGTCCTTATTTGTCTTTCATTTTTTAAAACTCATTTTTCCTCAAACTCATTTTCAATTATGCAATTTCCTATTGTGTTGCATTAAAACTACGATTTTCTAAAATATTTATAAAATTATTTGGACTTGAATTTTGATTACCCATTAAAGGAATAAAGAATAAGCATGTAAAAAAAGAAATTTTAATGTGAGATAATTTTGATTTCTAGTGTTTAAAGATTTAATAATCTTTGTACAAACAAAAAGAGAAATTTGAGAGAATCGTATTCACTATTGATTCTCAAGGCAGTACCAAGAATCGGACTTGAAATGATCGATTCCCGATGTATGGTCCAAAAATTGACACATTTAGTAGAAGAACCAAAATCGACCCGACCGTTCTATTTGGTTTCGATTCGGTTCCATCATGTTTTGAATAGTGATTTTTTTTTAGAATATGTGATTAAAAGTAAGGAATTTTTTTTTTTTGGTATACATGTAAAATATGATGGCCATTATTTTGGAAAAACAGTGTCTTGAATAGTGATTTTTAGAGAATGTATGGTTAAAAAGTAGGAAAATATTTTGAGTTTAAAGTATTTTATTGTATGAATGTGTAATTAAAAATAAGTATGAAAAATTAAAAAATTTTGTTTTAAATGGGGAAAAACAAAGGCTTATTGTGCAAATATGTGGTTAAAAATAAATATGAGAATTAAAGAATTTTATCTTAAAGGGAAACAAATATGTACTATATATTTTATGAAATTCATAATTTTTATTAATTTTTCAATCATATTTATCAACTTTTATCAAAATTTACTAAAAATCTGATTTTTAGACAAATCAAATAGAAGCGTAAAACCTTCCTCAGTATTAAGTCAATAGGTAGAGGATCAATAAGTGCAATTTTCCAAGAAAAGTACTATACGAGAAAGAAAACTGAAAAAGAGGCTTTTGAGTTTTGACCCCAACACCCCCTCCAATTCTGATTCGCCTAAATAGTCCATGAAATGGGGTCCCATCCAATTTTTATATTAATATTGGAAACATCTCTGTCTCTCTCTCCTCCACTTGTTCGTTGTTGTCACAGGTACAAAACCGACAAGAAACAGGCCATGAGAGAGAGAGAGAGAGCTCTCTTTCTTCATCCCTCTTTTTCTCTGCCAAAGGCCCAAAGCTAAGCCCTTCTCATACTTGATTAGGTGCTTTTCTTATTCCTGTTCTTTCAAGTTCTGTTCTTTTCCGGTAGTTTATAGGTATGTGGCCTTTTAGGTTTCAAGATTATCTTTTTGATTGTGGATCTGTCTTGGGAATTGCATAATTATTGTGGGTTTTGTATCAAGATTTGATTTTTGTACAATTTTACCATTACTTGGTCTCTGATTACCTGTTCTATGAATATATATGAAATTATTGCATGCTACTATGAAACTGCCATCTTTACTTTTTTGGGTGGCCCTTGATTCCTGCATCTACTTTCTTCCCAAATTCTCTTTTTTCAGGTTTTCTGGAAGTGTTTTTGATTTTGATTTTTAATTCTTTAATATCTTATGTTGAGAAACGTGTTTGTGTGACATTGTGCGGTTGACCAGAATTCTCTACTTGTGTATTCTCCCTTCTCTTTTTTGTAGACCACTTTGTTGTTATTTCCTCTCTCTTCTTTTTCACACGAGATGTGATAAAAGGGGCTTTTCGAATATATGGTGAGTTTGGACCTTTTTTTTTTCCTCAGAGATTCAACTTTGATTAATTTGTTGCAATTTCCATATATTTGAAAATTCTGATCTATGATAATCTTCATCACTGATTGATTCCACGATTTAGATGTGATTCTGGTATTCACTTAATTTGAATTTTTGCGTCAAATTGCTCAATACAACTTTGGTAGTTCTCGTTTCACTTAATTAGTGAATCTGAATAGTCAAATCAGAAATGCCCTTTGTTATATTGGTTATTGTTTCAATCTTTAACATGTTTGTTATTTGACAGCGTTGATGGTGAATAAACGGTTTGACGTTAATCAAAAAGACATCATGGATCAATATTTTCTCGGATTTAATTAAAAGCGAAGTGAATTTCTCTCTTTGATGGCCTCAAAAACTGGTGATAGGTTTTCTCAACAAATGCAACAAAAAGGTAATGGTGTTCGGCAAGAAGTCGAGGCAAATGACTGCAAAAATGTGTCTTCAATTGATTCTAAAGTGTGTGCAAATACGTTGTCTGGAAAATCTGATTCAAATATCTCTTCGACCTATATTGAGCAAGTGTCAACGGCTGTAGATTCGGAAGTAAATGAGATTAACTCTCAAGAAAGTTCTGTTGATAAAGGAAAGAAAACAAATGAGCACGGGAGCGTGAAAAATAGTTCAGTGTCGGCAAATGTTAGTGACAGTGGTGATCACGCCAATTTTATCGAGAGCGGAAAGAACAGTACACGTCGAGGAAGCACAGGCAGTGATGTAAGTGACGAGAGCACGTGTAGCAGTTTTAACAGCAGTGTCAGCAAACCCCACAAAGCAAATGATTCGAGATGGGAAGCCATCCAAGCAGTCCGATCCAGAGATGGTGTCTTAGGTTTGACTCATTTCAGACTGCTGAAGAGATTAGGCTGTGGAGATATTGGGAGTGTTTATTTGGCCGAGTTGAGTGGAACGACATGCTACTTCGCCATGAAAGTCATGGACAAAGCATCCCTCGCAGGTCGTAAGAAGCTTCTCCGTGCTCAGACGGAAAGGGAGATATTACAGTCCCTGGATCATCCCTTCCTTCCAAGTCTCTACACCCACTTTGAAACTGACAAGTTTTCGTGTCTGGTTATGGAATTCTGCCCTGGAGGAGACCTACACAGTCTTAGACAGAGGCAGCCGGGAAAGTATTTTTCCGAACAAGCAGTAAAGTATGACTTTTTTCCAAACTATATCTAAAGTGTAATAGGAAAATTTCAATGATCCTTTTTTTTTTAATAATCTGTATTCTTGAAAATATCTGAAATACATACCCAAACTTTCTTTATAAAATCATAGTTGTCAAATTTATACTTCTGGCTTATATATCTCAATATATTTTGAAGTTTAAAGCATCAAGTGTTTTATAGTGCACCGAAATCAATATTACTACTCCCACCATATTTTTCTCGTAGAATTGTCATCGTCTTCCTCTCTCCAAGTATCAGATGTTATAATCACTTCTCTGCTTCCAGTTCTCATATAAACTCATTTTCTGAACTGAAATCTCTCTTTTATTTTCAAATTTTTAATCTCATGACGCTGCAACTTGGGAGATTAGGGAAATAAGCTGTGATGCATTACTAAAACTTTGTCATTCCATTATTTGAATCTTCGCAAAATTGTCCCTGCCAAGTTTGCAAAATTGTCTTCTATCAATTTCCCCAATTACATATTTACAAGCAATCTGTTTCATTGCACATGATATAAATGATCTCAGTACAAAATTATGCCTCTTCTTTCAGTCAAAATTCCAGTTTGCTCATTAATTTTAACTATGTGAAATGTTGTACAGGCTTGTAATATTTTTCTATGTTTCCATATGGTCCGACATCCATATGAAATTCATATCTTAGACATTTAATAAGCTTCTTGAACTATCAGGTCATTGAGGATCCAAGATGTAACAGTCATTTCAGGCATGAAATTGTATTGGTTTGTTCATGTTAAATGAAATAAGGACAAGCCATCCTTGGTTTAATATCTTACTGTAAAATCTAATTTGTGCTGCTTCAGGAAAAAAAATAAAATTGTAGAAATAGGGACAACAAATCAATTATTAATAATACCTTAAATATTAGAAGAGAACTAGATATAATGCCATCTTGTGGTCATCTTTGATCTAATGAGTACCTTTCATCTGAAATTTTTGTTATTAACATAAAAGTCTATCGTGGATCGAATGCACTTGACATTTCTTATTTTCATTTTCTTGGTGGCAGATTCTATGTGGCAGAAGTCCTGCTAGCTCTGGAATATTTACACATGCTTGGGATTGTATATCGTGACCTTAAGCCAGAAAACGTCCTAGTGAGGGAAGATGGACATATAATGCTCTCAGATTTCGATCTTTCACTTCGTTGTATTGTCAGCCCAACATTGGTCAAGATCTCATCATTGGAATCCGAGACCCTGCGTAAAAATTCTGTCTATTGCGTCCAGCCTGCCTGCATTCAACCTGCCTGCATTCAGCCATCGTGTGTGGTTCCAACATCATGCTTCTCTCCTCGTCTCTTTTCAAGAAAATCCAAAAAGGATGCGAAGCCCAAAAATGAAATTGGAAACCAAGTTAGCCCGTTACCTGAGCTGATGGCTGAACCAACCAATGCTCGGTCAATGTCATTCGTGGGAACTCATGAATACCTGGCACCTGAAATCATCAAAGGTGAAGGTCATGGAAGTGCAGTGGATTGGTGGACTTTTGGGATTTTTCTATATGAACTTTTGTTTGGCAAAACTCCGTTTAAAGGATCTGGCAATCGAGCCACATTGTTTAATGTTGTCGGACAACCTCTCAGATTTCCAGAATCACCCATTGTTAGTTTTGCCGCCAGAGATTTGATCAGGGGTTTGCTTGTGAAAGAACCACAACACAGATTAGCTTATAAAAGAGGTGCAACTGAGATTAAGCAGCACCCTTTCTTTGAGGGAGTTAATTGGGCATTGATACGTTGTGCTACCCCTCCTGAGATTCCAAAACCTGTCGAGTTTGAACACTTACCTGTTCCAGCAGCAATAAAAAACGAGAAAACTGCTCTTCCCGTAAGCAGTCCAGATAAAAAAAGTGACAAATATCTAGAGTTCGATTTCTTCTAGGTAATAATGGTGTTATTTGAATCTTTCTGGGTTGTGCTCCGTCTACTATTATTCTGTACCTTCTTCTTTTAGCAGCGTGAAGGTCAGAAAATTGTGACCAGGCTTTTTGCTGCCTGTAAGAGTCAGTAAGCCTATCTAATGAATGCTTGGAAGGGGTCTCGGGGAGGTCCTTGGTTACAATACTATCTCTTTGTTTGATTAAATAGAACTTTTCCGTTCATGGAAGTTTCAGAAATAAGGAATTCAAACACATGAAACAAGTTTGTGATATTAGTAGGTTCATTTGCATTGCGTTGCATTGCATTTGGCCACCGGATGAACTTCACTATTAGGAGTGTTTTGTACAATTTCTTGGAAGATATTCTTGAATTTAAGACATTTGTAGGGCCTAAGATTAGATGCACCCCTCAAGTTGGTAGCGCCTCCGTCTGTATTCTGGTGTATATGTATGTGCTGACACTAAAACCAGTCATGTCGTCATTTGTTGTACTTTTGGTTTAAACCGAAAAGGATAATCCAAGCATTTTATGTTTTCTAAAAATCTATGTTGTCCCATTTCTAGTTGATTCTTTTTTCATTCTCTTTTGTTGTGGAGAAATCCTCTGAATGTCATGTCGTTGTTGACATTGTGTTGCATCTTAGATATGTGAACTGAATTGCGTGGTGGAAAAGGAATTCATTTATTAATCTTAAATATATTGAGAACTAATAGCTTGTTGTTTAATACGTGTGCGGTACGGGGAAGAAATTTACACAGATCACAAACGTGAAGAAAAAATACAAGGAAAACGATTCGTGGAGATGGTCATTGTAGGTTGCTGGTCTTCGCATACAGAAAGTATAGTCGCGTTTATCATTTGAGATTAACCTTGACAATAAGTTCTGAAAATCAGGACATAAAAATTAATATTAAAACATTCTTTTATCAAACCCAACAATATCTTAAATCTCTACATCGTCACTTCTATCCAAAGAGAAGAAAAAGAAAAGTAATTTAAGAGGAGAGTTAAACACAAGGAAGGAAAACCCACAAAATTTGCCTCAAACTCTGTACAGTCTTGTCATAAACATCTCGATTAAGCAGGTTTCACAAGCTGGACTAAACGACACTGGCCGATATTACAAAAATAGAATTTATGTTTTGTACACAATAAGTTCTGACATTTCTTTTTTCCACATGGAAACAAACATACTAGATTCAAAACCCTGCAATCGCAGCCAAACTATTCTTTTCTCGAACGAAGGAATTGCAAACTATTCTTTAGTCGACTATAAAAAAATCTTTGGCAGCAGATAAAGCTCTTCAATATCAATCAGCAAATGAGCCTGAAGGTGAGATTAATTCTTACCGCTGCTGCTTTAACACGTTTAGGCACTGAGTGGACCCAATCCCTTTGGGTGTAGCCTCGCATTACCAGAAGCGAGCCATGCTTTAACACGAATGAACGTTGGTCTGAATCATTATTTTTCTTTGTCCGCTTGCTGGGAGGATCACCCCCATTTTCTTTAGCTGGCATAAAAGCGAAAAAAAATAAAAAAATGAACATTATAATATAAACAGATTTATGTCATTGCAACTGAAATTGTTCCTAAATCCAGTCATGGGCACTACATCTTTGTAACCAAGCAACTTTTTTTCATTTAAAAAGTGAGAAAAAAGGTAATATATCCTAACTTGTTTGGGAGCAAACGAACGTGCTCATAGTCAAACCAAAAGGATAAGTTGGTTGATCATACCGTGAACTGTTGTTTTACTGGGTCTCTTCTTTAAGAAGAAATCACGTTCACATCCAAATGAAACCGAAGCAATTTCTGGAGTCGGTCCATAAAGTTTCTCATCATCAGCATGCCAACCAACATGGTCGTTGCCTCCTTTATACCTATTTAACAGTAAGCTATTGAACTTACTTCCGGGAAGCGCTTTATGAACCTACAAAGCAACATTTATATGGTACTGTTAGAGTTAAACGTCCCAAACCTTCACATAACCTAAGATTTGATGCATGTAAAATTACAAGAAAGCCACCTCACCAAATCCAAGATCTCCTTAAGTGGAGGAAATTCATCCCAAGAATATGCATGAGGCTGATACCCACTATAAACTAGGTCCGGAAATCCTTCACTTGCAACATAACACGTATCTCTGGGCTGTACAAAGGAATTTATAGGAAATTAACAATCTGTTCTTCACAGAAGCAATATCAAAGATAACAAAATTGGGATAAAACACTAATTTGATATCAGAAAGGATAACATGACTAATTTTATTTATTTAATTTAAGCTGAATAGCTTGGAGCTTAGTCTAAGATGCTTTAGGCTACTAAATATAACATCTTAATATTTTATAATTGCTTACTGTGGCTTATATGAAACTAAAATAACCTATTAGCTTTAAGCAAAAACTAAGCTTCACAATATGTTCCCCTAAGTTTTCCCCTTCGCAACACATTTCACCTGATCCTATGACCATTTCTCTTCCTTTGCCAATTTCACGTTCCGTCATCCTCACGCCTGCAGTTGGTTCCCTTTCCATTACACTTTGTTGTGAGAGAATAAAGAACAATTCTTTTACAATATCACTGATTACATAGCGAAGGTAAGGGACTGGCGCTGATCCATTCTTCAAAGTTGCATTAGAAGCATAGAATTCATATTTAATTTTCTTAAGAATACATACATATGTAACCCCATGTGGCATCCGTTCACCCAAAACTTTATTTTCTTATATTTATCATTATTCATAAAATGATTCCAATGGTATTTTTTCATATCAAACAGAGAAATTAAAGTTCTTCAAAGGGAGAGTGCCATTATCAGTATTATCTTTTAGAGGGATATAGTGCTAAATATTCCAAGTAAAACACAAATCTATTCCACAATATTCTAACAAAAAATCATCAATTAAATTTATTTGTTAATTAATCATTCGATAAACACCCCTGAATATTTTTCTAGTTTTATTATACATTACACGGCGCACATTATTTTCTTCAAAAATTAACCAACAAATCCACTCAGACATAAATCGTCAAGAAATTTACTGAAAACAGTAAATAGGAGAACTATACAAATATAATAGGAAAAACTTTGCGAGAATATATACAAGTACACTGTAGAGAGAAAAACGGGAGAGCAGGACCTGGATACAGGAGCGTCCGAAGACACGGACTGTGGGTCGGGTCCAAGGGATGTTCTTATCCAAGTAATGGAAATAATCCCAGGAATTTTGGTAAGACAGGAATTTTGGCGTGTACAGAACTTGGCTTCCATTTCCTAAATCTATCATTGTCATTCCATTTGTTTTCTCTACGGTTGATTCTTCCGGGTCCGGAGCCGGATGGTTAGTCGGTTCACGTTCTGTTGTTTTCAGCTTCAACATGCGCGTAATCATTTTGGGGTGAGAGTGAGAGAGAAGTGGAAAGAAAAGATTTAAAAGGTGTTAATAATTCTAATTTATAATTGTTACCGGGTTTGGACTATGGTCCCCAACCTTTTTACAAATGCCATTATAGATCCACAACCTTTAAATCTACGACATCCACTTGATCAAAATCGGCATCACGAATGACTAAATACTAATAGTAACTTTCACATGACTTAAAATTGAAAAAAAAAAAAA
>CAIGRE010096163.1:0-12258 GCA_903798275.1 Fraxinus angustifolia subsp. syriaca | reverse complement strand
TGGTTATGAAATTTGTTGACATTGCCAAAAAGTTAAAAAAAAAAAAAATTGCTCGAAAACTATTTTTCATCAAAGTTTAGTGTTCGTTTGACTACGTTTTATATGGAAATTGTCCATTAAAGTAATTTTATTTATTTTTTACAATTGGTTATCAAATTTGTTAACATTGTCAATTTTTTTTTAAAAAAAATAAAAATTGGATAGAACCCTGAAAAAGGCTTTTTCCCACCAAAGTGGTGGAAAAACCTTTTCCACAATTTTGGTGAAAAGGCCCGTACCATCAAACAACTCTTTTGGAAAATTAAGGATTATCGAGTATTTGTTTTTACTACTTATAAATCAAAACTGTGTATTAAACTCGATTGATCATGAGAAATTTCATATTGGTCAAATTTGTTTTAGGTACACGTCATCTTATCTGTTTTTATTCTAATTCTAATAGGAAAATGCACTTGTACAGTCATTAAGGGCTGTAAATTTTACAGTCCTTTAATGACCGTAAGTATAGCTTTGCTCAATTCTAATAGATCAATACAAGTTCCTAACAGTTCTTTGATTCGGCTTAATAATTCCGTTAGCCTTCAAATTCCATTACCACCAGCGGAAGTTGATGTATTTGGGCTGGCCTTCAGTACAAGTTTGGAAATTCGTATCAGATAAATCTCGAGGTAAATGAGGAAGATACTTAAAATTGCGGTAACTTGTTAAAACAAGACATTTAATAATTGAAATATTTTTTGATATTGGTAGGGACAATCTATTTTTTGATATTGGTAGGGACAATCGTGACAACTCGTATACTTCTTCGCAAACTAAACACGATTTAGTCATGTCGAGTTGAATGTATCAAATATCCCATTCGAAATAATTCTATTTATTATTATAATAATATGACAATCCATGTTAAAAAATGTGATCGAAAAATTCAATTTTTATGAGAAATAGTGGGATGAAAGAGAAAAATATAAGGCGTTATAGGTTGACACATCACCGATATGCATCCATTTGTCGGGTTTCAATCTTGTAAAATTGTACACTCCCAATCCGTCAATTTTTTCATTAAAAAGTAAAAAGTACCAAGATAATCCCTCTATAACACGAAGCACCAAAGAATGCACTTCAAATCCAACAGATTCCGGATCACCATTTATTGAGGCCATAGCAACATACGTATACGCAAGTTCAAATTCATAAATCTTAGTTTATGCAAAGGAAGCATATTTCATGCCTTTCATCCGATGAACTGTGGACTCGATCTCTACTGGTAGCATAAAGGGACAATCCATTTCTGTACCACCTTCTTCCGGCTGAACTTCAAGACTAGCATATGTACAATACAGAAGATGCAATACTTTATTTGTATTCATATGTACAGGTTCTTTCCAATTGTTGATATCTTCCAATATGCTCTACGCAGGCCTAAAATTCACCAGGTTTGGGAGTTCGGTCGACTGTAGCTTCTTTATGTCACTGGCAGTCACCTTGCAGGACTCCAAAGTTAGTGACATCAAATTTTTGAGTGATTTCAGATGCTGCAGACCAGCACTTGTTACCCGAGAATTTGAGACATTTAAAGAGACGAGTTGGGTTAATCCTGCATTTATATGTAAAAATTCATCAGTGCGTTAAAATTTCGATGACACGAGAAGCTGGATATATGGATTAACACACTCAACAAGTTGGACAAAGCAAACCTTTATGCACATGGAATGAGTAGCACTTCAAAATTATTCTAGAAACATCAAATTGTCACATTTCCCACTTATATAGTCTGTCTAAGTAGGAGAGATGAGATAGTATAATTATCTTCTACCCTCTCTAGCTCCCTCGAGCACTCGGATGTTACATTCAGCAATACTTGTCTTTAAGAATAAGATTTCAGTATATGAAGCAAATGCCACATTGACTCGTTTTATTGTTAAGACCAACAGAGATAGGTTGCAGTAGCAATACATTCAAATATGGCTCTACCTGTGGCAGTTTCATCAAGTTCCAGCAGCATGTTTGGTAGCATGGAATAGACAACACTTTGACAAAATTAAGGAAGAAAACTAAGCTAAAATCTTGTTCATGCCGATCTCATACAATATAGCAACATGCACTATAAATACAAAGAAAACGACGAAGGCAGATAATAGAGAGTGCTCGTTTGGTAGGGCTTTCACTTCTTATATAAGAGCTTTTTGAGGAAGCCATCTTGGATAGTTTCCTTTAAAAACTCCTCCAACCAGAAAAAGCACTTTGGAAAAATTATTCAAACAGGTCCCAAATCAGCTTCTTAGTTTCTCAAGCAACTTTTGGCTTTTCAAATACCTCGCCAAATGGGCCAGAATAACAAGTTTGAAAGGGAAATATAAAACATACGAAAGTTTATTCATAAAAATACCAGCAATTGATTCCAAACTCTTATCAGTTAGGTGGTGGTTTTGGGAAAGATTAAGACGCGTCAAAAATGCAAGATCTTTGATATTCTTCACACCAGCATCAGTTAATCCTCCACCACAAATTTCAAGGGACTGCAGGTTCTTGAAAGCTACAAAAAAGGAAAGAAAGAAAGATGAAGTTAAAATATAAAAAAAATGGAAACTCATATTCATATTAACGTACTGTTGTTCACGTGAAAAAACCATTCACGACATGCACAAAAAAATTAAAAAATATAAATATAAATAAATAAATAAACTTTTCTGAACACTGTTTTAGCCCCAATAATCCCGTATCTCCTTTTTCACTTCTTAATGCACACCACACAGAGCCATAAAGTAATCCATCTATTGGAACAGAAAGTACTGTAAATGGAGGACTCAACAATGCTATAGAAATAACGAACTTAAATCAAGTAACACGGTTTCTCAGCATACATCGCAGATAATTTGTTCCAGAATCAGTAATGCGAGCTCCAAAAAGATCCAAATGACTTAATCCAGTCAAACCTGCGCAGCAAGAGAATCAGCTAGTTATGAAGAAATAATGGACAGCAATAATTTTGGGCACGTTTCTGCCAAATGTAGTCAATCTCGATGAAATGTTCAGATAATAGTAGCACAGCAACATCGTGAGAACCATGGATCGTATAACAAGTACAACAACCAAAAAACAGGAGATGAGAATTCAAATGTGCAGCCGGGGCATGGTTACCTTCATAAATATTATCAGGTGAGAGAGAGACCATATGTGGCTAAATGGATGGAACTTAAAATAGGGAAAGATCGTCTTTGGGTCAAAGAAAAAGACTTGACGCATGAATGAAAAAACAAGAGAATGTGGAAGGCAAGGACAACTAAGTGAGCTAAACATATAGGAGAATCGTGAAGCACGAGCAGAAACCTAAGCAAAAACTTGTCAAAAAAAGCTAAAAACTACTTGCAATTGGAAGCAGTGACATTTGATGTTTAGAAAACTAGCAGACAATTTGAGAGTATCTCGGTAGGACACTGATACCAAGGTTTCAATCTAAACAACAAATTAACCAATATACAGATTTTCCACCAATCAAATACACCATGCAACAATCTGAATGATGCTAACTTGTAAGAGCTGCAAGGCCAGCATCTGTAATTTGACGTGCATCCAAGTTGAGGGATTTCAGAGATGATAACCCAGACAACTTTCTCAAACCACCATCAGTGACAACAGTGAAGGAAAGATTCAAACTCTCCAAATTAGATAGACCTAGAAAAAAAGGGATAGTGTCAGATAAATTGAATCCGAATAAAAGGAATGTGTCAGGTAAGTTTCATGGGGCAAGTCCTATATTTTTTATCTTAAACAATTATAACTTCTAAAATACATTTCCAAGTGATAAGCATTCTGCATCTTATTCCATTCGGGAGACGCACCCTCTTGTATTTTTAGTTGTAAGCATAAATGTAAACAATGGAAGCAAAATATTTTTGCAACAGAAGGAATGTAAAGAATAATTATCAGAAATACTTCTCCAAAGAAATTGCATTAACCTTTACGTGTCATGAATAATGATGATGAATATGAAATCAAAATTGCTATCTCATGCCCAAAAAAAAAACAGATGCATGACATAAAATCTGCCATTTATTAGAAGTATCCTTTTATACTGTCAGTATAAGGCATATGTCTAACCAGAGAGATGGCGCAATCCACTGCTTCCGACTTTGGTATCAGACAATTCCAAGCATTTGAGACGATGAAGGCCTGAATCTCAGACACCAGAAGAAAAGCAAAAGTCAGCAAACATGAACCAGCAGCTCCCTTGTTTTCCTTGCAAAAATATACATCAGCATAGAAATTATGTTACAGAATTTACCTGCAAGATTAACCATGCCTTCATCACTGATACTGCAAGAATCCAGGTTTAAGCTCTCCAAATTTGTTAAATCTGAAGCCATAAAAATGTTTATATATGTAAGGTTCACTTGCTATATAAAGGAGAACACTCAGGGTATTACGATAAACCAAGTGCCCTAACATATTCTACTAAGACAACCTTCAGATAGTATTTAAAGCAGAAAGTTGTACCAAATTAATTAAGGAGTGCTTTGTATAAATTTTTCTGAAAGAGCCATATTGGAAGTCAAAGGAGTAAACTTTAGTATGCTACCAAGAGGCTAGGGATATGCTCCACAAGAGGCTTTATTGTATTTGAACTATATAGGAAATAGGTGGATTTACTCCCGTCCAGAAATCACCTTCTCTCAGTGGTTAAGCCCTCTCCACCAGTTAAAAGACTACAGTGCCCTTAATTTAATGAAGGTACATTAACAGTACAAAATGAAATAAGACCTACCAACAGCCTCTGAACCGCCTCACCAGCATGACCTTGCAAACCCTGCCCCTTCAACGATGGGAATCTGACTTTGAACATGTTCAGGGCGAAGTGTGGTGGCATGCTATTTATTGACATTTTCCTAGATATCTCAATTCATATTTTTCACTAATACAGATTGCTTCATTACAGATGCAGGGCAACTGATTACCATTTCGTCAATGTAATTTTACCAAATAGAATTCAATTGCTCCGGAGCAGCAGAGCGTTCACTGAAAGCAGCCTAAGTAACGAAAAAATTCATCTACCTATATTGTGCTGGTAGAATTTAATTTTAATGAAGAAAAAGAACAGTTAAAATGAGTCCCCTCAACAATGCTCATGGAATTTAGAGAGAGGAAAAGAATTCTTCGATTTCTTTGCTTTTCTACCATGTTCTTCCTTTCTTTCTGTCAGGTTCAAGGAGAAGGAGATTGATTTTACCACATCATTACAAAACAAATAGGAAGGATTCTCACCCTTCAGGTGTGTCAAAATAGCATCAGAGATATCACTGAATCCTAGATTCAACACTTTCAGACTTTGCAGCTCTGAATGAAACACAACATGCAAAAGGTTAATTTCCACTTTGTGTCGACTCTGCATGGCTAAAAATTATGAAGGAAATTTATTCTTAACAAATGGGGCTTTAAACTCAATCCAAAAGAATGCAGATATTTGGAACTCACTTGAAAACTTGTCAATCCGATCATCAGTCAAATTACATCTGCTCAGATTCAAATACAATAAAGCACCAAGATCTGCATGATCAAAAATGAATAAATAAAATAGAAAACTGAGTTTGTCAAGAAATTCATATGATCTATATTATTGATATGCAACTTCCTAAATCAGTAGATAATTTTAGCATCCATTGAAGTCAGGTGAGATAAATACATTTCTTTATCCTCTAGACGATTAGCACAATGTATTTCATGGAGGTGCAACAATCATGAGATGAACCTGAGAGAGACTCCAAGCAAGCAGCAGTAACAGGGCAACCATCCATGTTCAAAAGAGTAAGTTTGTGCGAAGCTACAATGCAAACAACCAAGAATAAAAAAGGTTAGTCTGTTCCATGTCTCGAGTTATCAAAAGCATGAACTTGAAGAACACTCTTTTCTTTTCTTTTCTCCTTTACTTGGTGCTGGTGGTTTTGGTTTTGGGGGGTAAGCATTTTGACAAAGGACTTCCGAGCAGAAGGTAAAATAAAATAACATGACCTTCCATCGAGCTAAGATTTCCTTCATAATAATCATAAAAAGAGATAAATATAGCTTTAAAATACCTGAATCTGACACAGCCAAACTGGTTTCAAGCGTATTTACTGCAAAACCTAGAGCATTTAAACTGAAATAATATATAACACTGAAATGAATTACCTTTCAGATAGGTGATTCCATAATCAGTAACCTTGCTGGATGCAATTTGTAATGATTTCAAGTTTGAAAGTCCTGTCGAAGAGAAGTGAATTTGTCCAAATTCAATAGCTCATTGTAACCCAAGTCCCCAACCCCAGTGCTCCCAAGCCCCCCTAAATGGGAGGACAGGTCATCTTTGCATGCACTTGTATCAGAAATTGATATCAATTGTGACCAGGTGATATTGTTCTTATTTTCATCATCAACTCAACCATTCTCCAAATCCCAATCGATGACCAAGACTCAACCGGACAAAGGTAGCACTTATACTTGTTTTGCTACTACCTCAACACACTTTGACGTGTTTTACTTTTCTTTTCTTTTATGTAAGAACTTCTTCAAGCTTAATACAGAAGAAGAATGCGCACCAACTAGGACATGTTGTAATAAGCATGCTAGACAATATATAAAAAATGCTACCGATAATGCTCCATTAACTTTAACTGGGATAGGAAGGAATGAATCTTTAGGAAAAAAGAAGAATCAAGTGCAGAAGAATTACATCTAATAATCAGAAATAAAGTCCCTACAAAATGAAAGCCAGTGAATTTTCTAGATAATCAAGAATAACATGTTCAGTTGGACATTCAAATTCCTATGATATCTAGAACCGAAAGTAGAATGAAGGGAGGCTGTCCCATTGTCAGTATATATTTCAACTACTTGCCAGAAAGTTGAAGGGGATCACTTAGTAGGAAAGGAAGATAGAAGTCACCTGAGAGATGCTTCATATCGGCATCAGTGATGCAGTTGCAACAATTGATATTAAGAGACTCAAGCTTCACTAGGCCTGCCAAACACGAAATATGATATTAAAAACACATTGATTTTTATACTCTGACGACAATCATGATTGTATGACCAAAATTTATACAGCATGTTATTCAGCTGAGAAGAAACATTTTTGAAAAAATCCGCGGGAAATCTTCCCATTTTTCCCTTCTCTCATGCTTAATGTTTCTGTTTCATCGAACTGAGGTCATTCATTGTGTGCAAGAAGAAACCAGAGGGTGGGTTTATTTAGATGTTATCCCAAGAGCCATCATATCAAGAAGTAATCCATGTCTTCTTCTTACGATTTTTTTACGTATAACAGTGGAAAATGGGTTACACCTTTTTTTAGCAGCAAAATTCTAATAAGCATTGAAACATACCATTCAAATATGTGAAATAAGTAGACAGCTTGAAAGCACAAGTGTTGCATTTTGAATTTTCATTCAGACATTACTCTGCATTTCTTGTTCAATGGATAAAAACGTCTTCTTTCTATAGAAAATATTTTTTCCATATATCCATTTTCCCTAATTCCTGAAGAGCCACTCAGATCGTGTAACGTTGTCATTTATTAACCAACTCTCATATGTCTCCATCCTAGTGACTGTTTCTAAAAAATGAAGCATCTTGATATCTACCCGTGCCTCGACATATGTGAATGAGCTGCCAACAAATGAGTTTGATGAGGAATAAAATGTCCCATCCAACCCCATGTGGGGAATGAACAAGAATTCCAGCAGCAATCCCTTCAGCCAATCTTTGTTCACTCAAAGCTATCCATGAATAACCCATCAGATAATACAACTAAGAGGCTCTGTTAATGACATCTACCATCGCCATGTTAAAGAAGCCCATTTTCCAAGTCATCAATGAACTTAAGATACATCAACATAAACAATCAATAGCTGATTTAGTAAAAGGAAAAATTCACTGCACCTGAAGAGCTTATATGGTAAGAACCTACCATTAAGGTGAACAAGGCCTCCATGGATCTTTGGACATCTCTCCAAGTCCAAATTTACCAAGTTCACCAGCCCAGATAAGGAACTCATTCCTTGTGCAGTGATTATGTTGTTTCTTCTGAAACATAATGTTGTGAGGTTTGATAAACCTGAAAGTTGAATTGAATCACATGCATCAGGCACTGGGTATTAGGGTTTGAATAGACTATAAAACTTGTCATAGATAATGTGCTCCAACTCATAATATTATATAAAACTTCAAGGTTTGCAGCAGAATTAAAAGTTAAAAACAATTGATAATTTAAAATGTAGCACATACTGCAATTAGCCTAACATGAATCGAAGTCATTCAAATAACAACCCGTTTACAAATGAATAGTAGAGTAATCCTCTGTCACGACTAAGAGGAATTAAATACAAACTTATCACAGGGAAAACAAATTATCCGAGTATAGTTGTGACAACCTAGAGTACAATTGGCACAGCAGTAAATATCTTTATATAAATGTCAAAATGAGAAAAAATACAAGGCAAACTCCATAGGAGCATCTTACTTCACAGGTACACATAAAAATCTCCCCTCCCAATCTGAGTGAAGGTGGATACTCTAGCTATCGTTTTTTCTCCACTCACGACTGTATTCTCAATTCAAAGTTCTCTCCTCCCTAGGAACAGCATATTTTCTTAGCTGAAATGAATACTCTCTTTTTTCTCTCTATAGCACACAGGAGCATGCATACCTGGTGTCAATTGCACGTGTCACAAACATGCACGCCCAACTGACCACCACACACTGACGCATACATACAGAGACAAATGGAATGGAAAATGGATTTTTTAGCTATATTTTTCTAGAGTACGCATTTAACCAACGCTGCTTAAAAGGTGCAGTAATGGGATTAAATAGCACATCATAGAAGGTGGAGAAGAAGATTCTACCCCTGATCTGTTCCAGGCCATGGTCCGAAATCAAGTCACAATAATTTAAATTCAAAGCTTGAAGGTTCTTGCAATGTTTGAGATGAAACAATCCAGAATCAGTAACATCGGATCCAGAAAGATCTACAGAAAGCAAAGATGAACCCTGTGAAGAGATGACATCCATCCAACCGTCATTACATTCTGGGTATTCTCCCAAATTAAGATCCTGCAAACACCAAAGGCCATTACGAGCCTGAAACAATTTAAATACTTAAACTATGCAGGCTATCCATGTACAAGAGATACCTGAAGAGCACAATCTCGAAAATTTTCCAGTATAGAATCAGTTAAAACCTGGGAATAAACCAGGTCATCAAAAATCTGTTGACTTAGATCCCTTGGCAACATAGAGAAGGTACTGTATTTGTTTATGTCCTTCAACAAAATAACCAAGAAAGCTCAGTCAAGATTTAGACAAAAAATGCCCTTTTCCTTCAGAAAACCTATATTTAAACAGATGCACAGAACGAGAGAGTTGCACATACTTCACGAATCTTATAAATACACAATTCCATGAGAGACGGACATCTTCGATTTCCTTGAATAACATCCATAGATGCTCTAGTAAATGAAGTCCCCAACCATTTTGAGCTTCCACTTTTACAATATCTTCCAGAAACTCTTCCATTTAGGTTATCCCTGTTATCCAGTTGGTCTCGCTTCCTGGAACAAGCTCCCCCCATTCAGTAATATGATGTAATCCACTTATGTCAGAGAAGCTGTAGAGAACAAGTGGAGTGACCCAATGTCAGAGACACACACTCAACAGCATCCTGCAAAACTAAAAGAACCAATATCACAGGCTTTAGCTATCATGTTTTAAATGTTGAAGATATAATTTAAATAAGTTTGTCCCGTCTATTAGACAAGGTGTTTCAATATGATATAATAAATAAAGGTCATTAGTTCAAAGCACTGCGCCTATTTATGGAAGTGTGCATATTTCAGGCTTTGAAGAAAAATAAACCCGGCTTGCATGTGAGGAGACGTAATGAAGACTAAATTTATATAAACAAACGTATCTATTCTTTAAAAACTCAAACTTTTAGATGAGGTAATTTGACACTGAAATATAAAGTAGCCCTTTATGCATTTGAACTAAAACTTTCCTCTTAAGGCTATCAAGATAACATTTTTGCATTATAATATTACTCAACATTACTAATGCTTGGGATCTAACATAAGTGTCAAAATGCCACATTCAAAATTAATGACAAATGAAGCATTATATTCAACCAAGATGTAAAAGTACTTTGCACGTGTGCACATTCATATTAAACGTCGCATGGTAATATCAGCTCAGGATTTGAATACAAGGATGCACTTATGCATATGGCGTAATTCCTCGCCATGAATTGCAACACTTGCATAATCTGTGTTGTGAAACATAATTCGACAACTTGCACATTAGATCACAATCTATTCCTTGTGTGTTTGGCGAATGATAGAAACATATAACGAACATGATTTTAACTTCATTTTTACATTACTATTATCTGGTGCTAAAAGTTCTTCCTATCCATGGGCATCAATTATCCAACCTGGGTTTCAAATTACAGCAAGAGAGGAGCCTTTTCCAGACCCCCAACATTTTGATAGTGAATAACAACACAGATATTTACAATTCGATATTATTAATACAACTCAAATAAAGCAGTATACGTACAATCAACACTAGATATGCGAATAAACAAAAATCAGAAGTGATTGTCTACAGCTCAACAATAACAGTCTCCTAACCCAGAATATCATTAGAAAAAAGCACAATTATTCAGTTCATGTTCCTGGTCGTATTTCTTCAAAAAAGAAATTCTTATAACATATTTATTTAGTTAAGTTGCAAAAAATAAAAATTATAAATTTCAACCTTCGAATTTGCATAAATCTGTTCCCCAAAATGTAAAACCTCCTGGATTTAAACTTAAAGCCATTAGAAAATCTTCATAAAGTGAACCACTACTCTCCAAGTGATCACATATACCCACATAAAATAAACAAAAAAATTTGCATCGTGATTATCAAAAAACCTTTTACATATTTTATACAGAACGCCATAAGTTAATGATAATCAAGATAAAATCAAACAAATAAACGCTACAGCTCACTTTCGTTCACATATTCTGGTTAAAAAATCATCATTCAGGTAAGAAAAAAATAAAAACAAATAACAACCTTTTTACTCGTACGTATGTAAAAGAAGAAAACCAGACCTTAATTCCATTATCATCTGAACCATCTAACTCTATTTGTGTGCTTTAGAGAGTGAGTGGAGAGTCGCAGAAAAATGAAATAGAAGAAGCGCACAGGAAGTGGAGTAGTTCAAGGGGGACTCAGCTACCAGGCCAGACTCCTGACCAACGTATAAGTGCCACGTAATGAGATTCTAGTTTCGGAATTCGGCCGCTTTCGAAAAATAAAATAATGACGGATAAGGACGAGAGCAAGTGGGTCCCATTTAAATAATTGTGATTTTTGCTCTTTGTTTTGCTTTATCCGTTCGAGGATAGGCCGACGTTTGGAAGATTTTATACGCCCAACTCATTGGCAATTTGTTATGGAAGTTGCACTAGAGGTCCCCAACTTATAGAGCCTATGCAAGTGAGTCTCCGAATTTTATTTATTAGTATTTAAATCCTTACCTTCTACTTTTGTGTAGAGGTAGTTCATATGAGTATTTTTCAAAGGTAATTGTTATTGAAAAATAATTGACTTGTTTAGTTGTCAATAAAAAAATATTATAAATTGATTGTTTGATATTATAATTAGGAATTTGTTATTTACACGTCGTGTTTGACATCCCGTTGTATAAACCCCCTCACGAAAGGGGGAATCGTGGATCCCCCTCTTGTGAGAGATAGTTATTACCTTGACATCAAAGAAGAGTGATCCAATCTTTATTTCTGTCTTAGTTGTACATCGAGGTGTCGAATTCGGTGTACGCTTAATAAGGTCTTTATAATTATTTATGAATTGTACGAGCTGTGTAATTATCTGAATAAAAAAATACTTATTTATTTGTATATCTCATGTTTTATGTCAATTTTTTTAAATAACAGTTTCATGGCACAATTATATTCAATATAGATCTTATTACTGAAGATTCTTGTTTCAGCGCATCAACGTATGAAATATTGTTATTAAAAAAAAAAAATACGAAACACTGCAATTTCTTGTGTAATCTTGATTTTCATTTCCAAAAGTTTTTAATAAACGTGTGTTAAAAATAATTATATAAAACATAAGATAAAAAAAATATCATATCAACCTTTCGTATAAATTATACTAATTAATATAATATACTGATTTTCTTTCGATGATGTTATTTATTTATTTTATTTTT
>CAIGRE010096160.1:0-12292 GCA_903798275.1 Fraxinus angustifolia subsp. syriaca | reverse complement strand
GCCAGCAGTTTCATGCATGGGCTCATTCTACAAAGAGCAAGCTTCCGGCGGCGGTGGTGGCGCTGCAAGATGCCGGAATACTCGTGTCTCGGTCGCAGCATGCGGCGCACCACCGCCCGCCGTATAACAATAATTACTGCATAGTGAGCGGAGTTTGGAATGAATTTCTGGATAATTCTAAGTTTTTTGAGGCACTGGAGATGTTATTTTTCTTTAAGCTTGGAGTGAGGCCACGTTCTTGGACTGAACCAAACTCAGAATGGACTGAAGAAACTGAAAGTGCGCACCTCTAATTTCACAGCTTTAATTCAAGTATTTTGCCCTTACCGTTTGTGCAGATTAATTTCGTGTATTTGTACCCACAATAGGGGAATACTTTTTTGGAATTTTTATTCATATGGATCTCCTCCTACGTGAGTGTTGGTCAAGTAAGGTGATAAATTCTTTCTGATAAATAAGTTTAATTCTATTTTAACCACTCGTCATGAGATCACGTTTTTCGATAATAAATAATTAGAGGGGAACAAATCAAAGTCCTCACAAAATACTTGCACGCTGAACTAGAGGATAACACTTTTCAAAGTACTTCAACCAAAATCTCCTAACAAAAATCATGTCGACTAGAACCTCAATAAAAATGTAAAAAAAAAAAAAAAAAATTTATTCACCCACTATGTGTGTTATTGGTGGAGGCATGAAACGTGATTGCATTTTTCAATCATTAAGCTGATTCGCAGGCGAATTGACAAGCTTGTACTAGAAATTTGCTATTCGGATGGACAAACTGACACTTCTAGTGACATATTCAATTACTCCTGAACAATATTCTTCAGCTGAATATGGAGAGGCCAACTGGTCAATGTTCAAAACAATCCAAAGATCCAGCTATAGTTTAAGGAAAAATGCTTTTTAAACATCACAAATTATTTAGTTTTTGACAGATTGGTGGGATGTCAAAAGGAAAGTGAATTTTTTTATTTTATTTTATTTTGACGAGATTTCGATTGAATCGTGTCATCTGTTAATAAAAAAAATTGTAAGTTATGGTGTGTATGTATTATAGCCGACAATTTAATATCTTAACGAGCAAATAACTTTATCCCACGCAAAAAACACGTACCAAAACTAAGGGCAAGAATAGTCTTAGGACAGTGAAGCCAAGAAATTAATAGATTAATTTTACAAAAGAACGAAGAGATTAGTCATTTTCTCTTTCCATTTATGGCCTCACTAGGAAACATTACTTAAGAGTACATTAATGAAAAGAGTTGTCATTTTTCATTTTCAACTTGGGATTCATATTGTAAATTTTTGGTGATTAAGTTTGGGATCTAACTCCAATATCACTTTGATGTAGATCAGATGAGTGAATAGATTGGGGGAAAAAAATTGGATCGTATAGGGAAAAATGTAACAATGCAAGTGTGACGTTCGAGCTTCGATTAGAACTCATAATATCATTTTGGAAAGAAAATGTCTAAACGAGTAGAACACACAGTTTTGACGTGACATATGATGGATTTTAGTCATTCGATTTTGTTTAGGAGTCGAAAACTGCTTTTAAAGTTTTAGTGCTATTTTTGTCATTTAGTTTATTTAGAATTTTTTTTTTTTCAATTTTAGTTTGTTTACATTAGGTTTTCATATAAAACCTATAAATAAAGGGTTAATTCATCATTTTTTATCATCTTAAATTAATAAAATTTTGTGAGTTTATTTTTTCATAATTTGGTGGATTCTAAAAATTGTGTTGTTAAAGTTTTCGCTTGAATTTTTTGCATTACAAACGATCGAGTTTCGATCTTAATATATTAACCTAATGGATAGAATATTTCAATCTCCCTTATAAACATGTTCCAATTTTCAATTATTTTATTTTATTTTTCAATGAACAAGTCATTGCAAGCTAGTAATGTCCCATGCTTACGTGTATAGTGCACAAAACCACACATTCCCAGTAGAATATTTTCAAAAAATATTCTCACAATTTTTTGGTCATCCGTTCACGGCTTCCTTGAACACATTTTAGTCAACTAAATCACAATGTTAAGCATGTTTGATAGAGTTCAAAAACTGATTAAAATTAAAAATATAATTGTTATTGGTTCTCACTCGTCTAATAAAGTCAACAATAACGACTAATTTTTCAATTTTTAATCCAATTGTAATCTCTACCAAACACACCAGAAGATGAAAAAGAAGACAAAGACGAACGAAAAAGTTTTTATTAGTATCACCTATAATTTTCACATTTGACAGGTCACGACTCACGGGAGTATGTAGTGGTAAACATGGTGGCAAAACAACTAAGAATGGTGGAAATTAATTAACAAATTGAAGAAACGAAATTTCTCTTAATAAAAAAAAAAAAAAAAATTCGGGGGCGGAGGCCTGCCCCCCCAACTTTAAAACCTGGCTACGTCCCTGTTCTGGTATATGTATGTTGTATAAATAAATGATTTCTTAGCTTATGCTTGCAAACCGTGTCATACAATTGAACTCAATATTCTATTGGTTAAGTTGATTTTTTTTTCGAGTAGTTGAGATGGGTCCATAAAAAAGCATTTCCTCCAAAGAAGTTAAGCAGAGAGACGTTTAGAAAACTTAGGTATAAGAAAGTTGGGGACTAAATTCTTATAAAACTTGCATTCTTATGAACAAAGCAAGTGCGTGTTTGGTAGAGATTAAAATCGGATTAAAATTAAAAAACTAGTCGTTGTTATTGACTTTTATTAGACGAGTGAAACTTACCAACAGCTATATTTTCAATTTTAATTACATTTTGAACATATACCAAACAAGCTCCAAATATATTATGATTAACGAATGTAATCAATTTTAAAGTTTCTGTTAAAATTAGGTTTCTGATACATATTTAAGACCTTCCTTTTTTTTTCTACGTAGGAACACACAGTTGTTATCTGTGAGTGCGCACTGGGTAAATTTCGCTCCATGTGCAGTAGCCCGTAAACCACACATGAGAGATAAACCGCACTAGGTAAGTCCGGTGAGACGGACTCGACCGAGGAAGTGTTGTTAGGGAATTCGAACTCGTGACTTTTGATTTTCGCGTTTACCTGCTCCACCAGCTCGACCACCCCGAAGGATTAAAACCTTCATTTTAAATAGTGAAATGGTAAAATAACATATATTTTTATCTTTAACACATCATTCCTATATCTTTTTAAATATGGTAGGTTGGGCCGCGTGCGTCTCACAACCTTTCTTTTTCTTTTAATTCTCCCTTCCTTTTTTCTTTTATTTTTCTTTTTTAGTGAATCCAGTCTCCCATATTAATCAGATTATACTATCTTTTATTAATATTTCTGCAAGAATGGTTGTATTAGGAGTCTAATAATAACAATATGATTTGTGTTAGGACAAAGCTATTGCAGTTAAAATAGAAGATTGAAAACTATTATATATAGATTATTATTTTACAACAAACTACTTGTTAATATCTTGAGGGATCGCACCCAGTAAGGATTGACATCAATGGATGAAGGCATCGCTTTACTCTCGAGATTTATATTGTGTTTAAGTTTTGCTTTCCTGCTTATTATTTTTGTTTTGAGGTTAATTTTAATGATGATTTTATCCAAAAGTATGTCGCTCACCTTCTTAATTTGTGGCATTGCAATGGTCATTGTTGGGATCTTTGAAATTGTTGTAGCGTGTGCAATTATTTTTTCTACGCGAAGAGAACTCAAACAACAAGCAAAAGTTACACCTGAGTCGATTGCAGAAGTTTAAGTCCTTGTATAGCAATTTGAATATAATTTAGTTTTAGTTTTTGTGGCTGATAATCCCCCTCGTGTGCAGCGCCAGCTCGCCGCTGCCGGTGCAGATGCAAACCCTAGAATTTTCATCCTTCTTTCTTCTCACCGTCTTCTTTCTTTTGTGCATTTTTTGATGTTTATTTTCAAGTATTGGCGGATGATTATACTTTTTATTTTGACAAGCATATGTCTGAAACACAATATGTGGATCAATCTAACATTCTCTACGAGGCCATTTAAGCTTGATTATTAGATCTATTATTATTGCTTGATTGGTAGGTTTTTCTATTTTAAATTGATTTCAAAAAGGTGTTTTTGTTTTTGTTTGATTGAAATGACGCTCTTCAAAGCACAAATTTATTCTTTCGAAAATAATTTTTATCTTATGTGAATAAAAGTTGAATGAAAATGGGGATCATATGATGATTAAAAGCATAGTTCAGATGATTTTATGTGATTATAAGTATTTAATAGTCTTTCGCTCCTATCTGATGATTCTCTTATCAATTCTCTAATTCAATAATTTTCTTAGATTTAATATTGGATTTCTAATGTTCAGTTAACTAATTAATTTAGATTGTTGGGGGTGATGATGATTAAATTGATATTGGTCTCGTTCGTTGTAATGGTGTTCTGTTTTACCTTGCCGTACAATGTTGTCGCGAGGACTGGCAGGACCGGAAGTGATCATCAGCAATGAGCATTGCAGCTGTGAGTGGTGTGGCGGTACTGCTGTTGTGCTCTCTCTCTCCTCCCCTTCTCCATTTTCTTTCTTCCGCAACGTGTGGCTGTGTAAATGGTGTTGGTAGTGGTGGTGCGGTATGAGTGTGGTGGTGGTTGGGTGTGGTGTAAGTGGAGATAGAGAAGATGGTGATGATTGTGTGTTGTGGGCGGTGCGGTGTGCAACGGTGGTATGTAGTGTTGGTGGATATGTGCAGTGTGGTGTAGCGGTGGTGGTAAATTTGTACGGTGTGTGGTGTAGTGGTGTGTGATGGTGGTGCAGTGTGGGCATGGCGTGGATTTGTGGTGAGGTCGTGGTTGGGTATAGCGTAAATGGAGATAGAGAAGATGGTGGTGGTGGTGGTATATTGTGGGCGGTGCGGTGTGCGGTGGTGGTATGTGGTATGGTGGATCTGTGCGGTGGTGATGGTGGATCTGTGTTGCGACTGTGGCGTGGTGCTGCTGAGGCGGTGTCATTAATATTGGTGGTGATCACAGATTATTTGGTCGTTTTTTACCATTATATTTATTAATCTATAACCGATAAATAATATGTGACCTAAGAAAATAAAAATTGTGACCAAGAAATAATGTGTGACCTAAAAAATTGTTACTTTGTGATCGATAATTTGACAATTTGTGACTATCTACTAAGTTGTGACTTATAATATTTGTGATTTGTGATCGATGAATAAATTGTGACCTATAATATTTCTGATTTGTGATCGTAAATTAATTCGTGATTTATAAAATTTCTTATTTGTGACTGATAAACAAATTGTGACCGTAAAATAATTTGTGACCTATAATTTTTCTGATCTGTGATCGCAAATTAATTTGTAACTTATAAAATTTCTGATTTGTGACCAATGAACAAATTATGAGATATGAAGTTTTTGAGTTGTTACCGTAAAATAATTTGTGACGTTTCAATTTTTTATTTGTGACCAAATAACAAATTGTGACCTATAAAAATTTTGAATTGTGACCGTAAAATAATTTGTGTCGTGTAAAATCTGTGAGTTATGACCAATTATATTGAACTTGTGACCAAATTATATGGAATTGTGACTTAATATATTTAATTAATAAAATATATGTTTAATTAATTAATTTATAAATAAAATTTTAAAAAATATGAGATTTGAAATTTTAAACCTTAAAAAAAATCTGAAATTTGAAATTTTCAACCTTATTTTTTAAATTTGAAAAGGTGAAACTAAACCTCTTAGTTATGAAATTTTCCCTAAATTAAAAGTTATCAATTTTGGTTAAACTCGTTTAAAGTGATATAATAAGGTTTCAGTATTTTGAGTTTTGAAGCATCTAATTAAAGTGTGAGCCTTTATGGGTAGATATCATGCATGTTCCTAATTTCATGATGGGCTAAATTAGGAGGGTATTTGCTGGAGATTAAAAATAGTTTTAGTAAATTATGATACAAGTTTTTGAAGTGTGTTATTGAAAAGTCGTGGGACCCATAACAAATTGATTAATATTGATTGTTTGACTTTGACTTGGATTAAAATCAGATTTTAATCCGGACCAAACAAGGGCTAGGTTAACAGACCATTAGTAAATCTATGCGGTCATGGTCTCCAGATCACATAGTGATTGTTCATTCTGTTTTGAGTCTCATCATCAAAGAGAAAAAAGAGACAACGTGTTGATTTGGAAGACTAAAGCCACATGACTCATTCATTGCATTAATTATGTCTGATTCAGGTATGCTTCCGCTTTGATTCATAAATTCTTGGTAATCCAACATAAAAGATTATTATGATGGTAATAGTTTTTTCCTACACAACTCATCCGGTTTAGCATGAAAGAGTATACAATTTGAGGTGTGAACATATGACAGAGGGAAAATATATTGATAAAGTTCTCCAGAAAAGAAGGCCGAAAGAAACAGTCTTCCTGGCCTATAAGTGCGTCTCATGCTCTGAACTCGAAAAACCATCTCTCAACCTACCTACCATTCGCGCAATTAGATGCATAGGACAAGAATGCTAGGATGATCTGGATATTTTATCCATTGTGGACAATATGGATATATTATTTATTATGGACAATCTGGATATTTTTTCAATTACTGTATGCACATACAACATCAAACTTTTCAAAATTGACATTTTCACCCTAAACTGGAATTTTTTTATCAGAGTAACGACGAAGAGTTTCATGCGCAACTCTTTCTTGTCAAATTAACTTGAAGCAATATTGAAGGTATCCACAGTTCTAAACCCTTCTACTTTGTCCAAGTTCATGGAATGCGATGAACTTTGCTCTTTACCTTTGCTGACGTTCTTAGTTTTTGGACTATGTAATGTAATGGGATTTCCAAGTTCTCATCAACAGATAACATTGTCGATTACAGTGTTCTAATCATTCCAGTTTACAAAAGTTTGCATGTCTTCAAATTCGTGATCTTGTAAGTTTTCAGTATCCCTTACTGTGTAAAATATCGAACCACTTGGATTCTCGATTTGAATGAGTAACACAAAGAGCAGTTTTTTATTTTTTTTTTATCTTTTTATTTTTTTTTGTGAATGGATATGCACCAATTCAAGTATTCATCTTTGCATATTTTGACCGACAAAACGTCCACTTCGAGGACTTTGAATTTTAATATTATTGCACTATATGGAACATGAATTCGAAAACTCTCCGTCAATCATACAACAAATCCTGCAACAGTAATATTATTTGAAGCTACAATTGAAGTGGTTGTATTCCCTCGTCACTTCTATTCACCATCTATGTGCACAAGTTGTCCCACGTGTGATATGACGAATCTCAAATTCACTCATTGTAAAATTAAGCAAATAAAATGATAAGCATGCTGCATGATTTAATCTATTAGCGTTTAAATGCATGCATGATGCACCTTTTAATAACTTCTATCGAAAAATTTCAAATTGGTTAGACAGACAATTAAAATGTCTGTCCATTCAAAATGTCAAGATTGAAATTTAGACGGTCTATCTTGTTAGCTCACAACTTTCGAGATTGCATTTAGGTGTATGATGGGAAAAGTGTCTTCATGAAGCATTAAGTATATTCATCAATGCTCAACTACTATATGAACAACTTTTGACAAATAGTTTACCCAAAGATTATTAAATAGGGAATCTTCCAACTTTTTCATGCTGTGAAATAGCTATATTTTTTCAAATAATTTGGAAAATTTAATCAAAACTAATTAATGAATAATAGTTTTACAAAGTAATATTTTCTTAGTATTCATGAGTTAACACTACTAAGTTCTAAGATAAAAATATTCAACATATTGTAAATGCTAACCTCAAATTGAAAGCTAAACCCATTATGATTTCAACTTTAATATTTCAATAGTTGTAGAAATGAATATATGTTTTTGAGAGAAAAAAAAAATAAAAAAAATCACTTCATCATGTCAAGAAATGTTAGGAAATAATGAATTATTTTTACGAATATATTATCATTGTGTAATAACTTGATTTTATGGATAGCTTTTCCAACAAGTCACACATCAAATCTTGGCATTAATTTTGTATTAAATGCATTCAAAAAGGTAATTAAAAGAATAAATTGGACTTTTTGCACTCAAAAAATGACATTTTTGCAAGGTTTTGAAAATGTGACAAGTTTTAGTATATTTTCATATTAGTGACATCTATGCAAATTTTCCAATTGTTGATTTGCCTGTCTATCATGTATCTTTATGGTTAAGATTTTCTTTAAATACTATTGCAAGATCCTGATTTAATGTATCACATGACTCATGAGCTGTCTGTTGCCGTGTGAACATTTAGAAAAGATTAGATTAAGCTTGAATCAACGTTATGGGTTTTATAGGGGCAGGTCAACTGGAAAAACAATATTAGTAGTTGAATGTGAGTGTTTAATAATAATTAAAGCAACGAATCTCCCGTAATGTTTGAATAAAAAGAGAAGTAGGTTGTGGTTCTATAAAACGTATAGATGAAAAGTGTACTTGTCCAGTTTAAATTATAAATTGACCTTGGCCAAACATACACTGTTACACTTTCTCTTAGTCAGAACTTGACATTGGAAAAAATTACAAAGAATGTAGAAGTCAACATTATTCCATTAGGCCAAGGCACTGTTAGATATTTAAACAATAATATGGGAAAGAAATAATTATTTTAGATGAAGTGCCCAATTGGTGAAAAATGTGAAATTTGTGTGGGAGGTTGGGGGTTCGAATCTCACCTCATGCATTATATTAAAATATGACCGTTTTTAACCATCCAATATTAACAACTCATTACCACTAACCATAAATTTTGCAAATAATACTGAATCATGGTGGAGGCAATTACATCATTTATTACCTATATAAACACATATCTGGGCATTAAAAAACCACTACAAATACAAATTGTATCTTCCTATTCAAAAAAAATATTATACTGAATTTTACATATTTTATGGAGTACACACTAAGCCCAAAATGAGCTTTTGCAACATTCGACCGCAGCACGCTGCCTCATCATTTCCATTACAGCAGCCCTTCGTCGGGAATCAGACTGCTGCTGCAGCCGTCTCATTTTTAGCAATATTTTGTAAATAAACGTTGCAAAAAAGTGCACTTTACAACGTTTATTGGACGTTGCTAAAAGTTGACCATTTTGAAGCGTTTAATAAACGCTGCAAAAAGTTGATCTTTTGCAACGTTTATTAAACGCTGCAAAAGGCACATTTTGCAACGTTTATTAAACGTTCAAAAGATCAATTTTTTGCAGCATTTATTAAACGCTGCGAAAGACACTTTTTGTAGCGTTTATTAAACGTTGCAAAAGTTGATCTTTTGCAACGTTTAATAAACGTTGCAAAAAGTAAAGAGGGTTGGACGATTTTGGTTGGACCAATTTTTTTAATTGTGGATCGGGTTAAAATTGATTGGGGACCGGATTAACCCGACCCGACAAGTCTTAGGTTTACAAATGTTGCAACACTTTTTCATTTGTCATTCTCCTCGACCCACGCCGTCTTCCATCATCCAGGAGACGCGACGGTGTCTCCTTCAGGCACAAAGTTCCAGTTTATTTTGATTCAGCAACCACCATCATCACCACCTCGTCGGAAAAGGTAGGTTTTCTCCCCTACATGACTTAAAAATATGCCGACAAGGAGGGATAGAGAGCTGGATGAGGATTCCATCACGGAGACACGTTGTGTCTCCGTGGAGGCACAAACCGTGCCTCCGCTCGCAACGAAAACATGGGGTGTCTCCATACACCTCCCGGGTCACAGTTGGGTTTTTCCCCCAAAACAAAAGGCAGAGTGACTAAAAAATAATTTCACAAAGATTAAACTTCCAAACGTTCTAAAATTCAAATAAGAATCATATAATTTTGAGGAATTTTTCAGGTCGAAAATGGACATTGAGTTGTCTCCGATTAGTCATTGCTCCAAATAGTACTAGAAGATCTATCAAGAATGGTTTTCTTTCACTGATTCAGGTACTATGTTTTGTATTTTCAATCAAAATTTATTCTCGACTTATAAATTAAGTTGCTAATGAATTCGTACAATCGGATGGAGATGTGTATTTGACTGGAGCCGATGCTACTAAGTTCTTTGCCATGTCCAACATGTCTCGTCAAGATCTCAACCATGATATGTAGTTCGTCTTTCATTTTGTTAATTCAGAATGAATAAGTTTTAGCCTCAACTTCTTTCTTGTTAACATTATCGTTCACAAGTTAACTATTGGTACGTTTTAGTTTCAACAGGGTTTAAAAATTACCAATGTAAAATAAAATGTGAAGTGGAGCTTTAAATATGATGTCCTTGAGATGCTGTCAGTAGAATTTCAAAGTGATTGTGTGATTTCGTAGCCCTTTTGAAATTCTTGAATTTTGAACTGAAAATCTATCGGTTAAACACACAAAATTATATTTTTTACTAACCGAACATACCTTTCTAGAGAGTAAGAAGTAATTTCATTGATAGTAAATTCTAAAATTATCAAAACGTGTCTTATCTTTATATTGTTTTTGATTATTTGGTGTTGGGTAATGGATAATGGAGTTTGCTTTTCTATTCCACTAGTTGTGGACAATTACAGATTCCAAAAGGCAAGGTTCTCTTGGTTTTAAAGAGTTTATCACTTTAATGTAGGTTGATATCTTTGCTTGATTGGTGTTATGTGATAATGATCATTATTGAGAATCTGATCTATCTTAGCATTCCAACTTGTAGTTGGTCTCCTTGGCACAAGCTGGGCATGCTATCACTGGTGATATTCTAAACGCTGAATGTAATAAGCAGAGTATTAGGCTATTTTGCCTCATGAGTACCATGCTTGAAGTCACATTAGTTCAACAAGGGACTTGATATTTCTATTTAGTTTCTTAAGTTTGTGTCTTTATGTTAGAAGGGGATGTTGCAATGGTTTAAATATTTTAATCAACTGCAGTTGACTTTCAAAATTTACAACCTCCAACCATGGAAGGACTAGATGTTCTCAACTACATGTTTTCTATACTTCAGTTAACATTCAAATGTTCGGCGTGTTATAACTTCTCTATTATTGTTTTTTAGAAGAGAGAGCATATACCTAAAAGAGAACCCGAACATGATGGTAAGACAACTGAGATTTCATTGAAAACAATATTGGTCTTTACTTTGTATACTATTTTGCTATAAATTGTATGTTTATTCAGCTAGCTACTTGGGAAAGACGCGTGGAGTTTATGATGCAATTGAGAAGTTTACAAATATGACACTTGGCTCCGATATGCCACTTGCAAAGCCATCAATGCCTCCACCTATGAAGGCTGGAGGACTACATGGCCAATTTGATTTATTCCCTAGAAGATCACAAGAAACTCTTCCTGGAAGAGTTTATACCAGAAAAGTGGCAGGATGAAGTCGAGAGGTAAAATAGCTTGAGTACTATGTTATCCGGTTGTGCAAGTAGCAGTTAGTAGTGCGTTCCCACCTTAGCAGTTTTATGTTCCAACAACATGTGTGATGTTATTCTCGGCTATAATTGTCGTTTGTTTGATGTAATATTCAACTTACAAATGTTTGGGCTTACAAATTAAGAAAGCTATATCCTTATGAATTTATCTTCTGTCATGTTGATGGTGAAATTTTTGTTGCTTTTTGTAAAGCTAATGAATATAATTGCTCATTCTTTTTCTTCTCTAGTTTGTTTTTGCTGCAACTAAATTTCTTCTATCCCTATTTTTCAACAGATGGTGACAAAAATCTGAGATTAGGATTTTTCATGACATAAATGATATTTGTTATGCAAAAATGCTACTCTTTCAAATTACTTTTCTCAGTAGCATTTTCTACACATTTGACATCTTGCAAGTTTGCAATATATGTAATTAGATTATTAGGATAGGAAGTTGGAACAATCAAGTATTGTGGTCTGTGTGGAAAGTTTTTGGCCACATCCTTACTTTACCTTGCTAAGATCCTGACTGATGAGTCAGCAAACACTACCAAGTGATGTTATCCACTTGCCCATTTGTTTAATAGTATGGATCAAAGTAAGAGAATTGACATTGCTGGCGAAGGGTATCACTGCAAAAAGGAATTACAAACTGTGTAATTCATTGAACTTTAAGATAAATGTCTATATCAAATTACCAATTGCTGTGGTTTGAGCTGTCCTGTGCTTTTCTTAATATATTCATATCTCAATCTTTTGACTAGTGTTGAAGGAATAACAGTCATTAATTAGGTTTGGAGCGAAATATAAATTCCTATTATTTTATCAGCTAAGTTGATTCAAAATACACGAGGTATACTTTTAAATTCCATGTTTC
>CAIGRE010096145.1:0-10957 GCA_903798275.1 Fraxinus angustifolia subsp. syriaca | reverse complement strand
AGAATAGAGTAGAGAATGAGAGATTGATATTGATAGTAAGTTTAGTGGGAAAAAAATGTTGTAATAAGTTGGTATCTATAGGGGAAGAAAATTGAAATTGAAAAAATAAATTATAAGGACATTTCGGGAACAGTCACTGAATTAATTTTAGTACCATTCTGGTCACTGAATTGACTTTTTAATTTTGTTTAAACAAGCCACGAGCTAGCCGGCTCGTAGGCGAGTTAGCCCGCTCAACTCGATTGCCACCACTACATGTAGTGGTACAAAGTGAAGGTTGAGGTAAAGTCTACAAAAAATGAAAAGGTATGGACTGTGGCAGCAATTTTTGCAAAAATTAATGGGGGCCAAACACTAGCTAAATTTTTGTAGAAGAATATATACGGATCACTATACCATGTTTGTCAACTTGCATGATTCTTATTTAGATTTGTGGGCTCTTAAGATGTTTGGGCAAGAGGCCTCGACCTACACATCTAAGAGTATCTTCAAGAGATTCTTTATTTTAAAAAAACATATTCTATCATTTGGAGAGTATCTATAAATTTAGAGAGTTAAAATTTTGATATCCTACAACAAACTATAAATATTTAACACTTAATTTTACTATTCCCAAAAAATATTTATCATTTTTTTTATTTTTTATTTTAACTAGCTTTTTTTAGATTATTTTATTGTTTTCTTACATTGAAAATTGAACTTTTTGAATGCAAATTATAGAGATTGAGTTTGACTCTCCAAGTCACCTAAGCCTTTGACGCTCCAACCTAAGCCCTATCATGCAAATCTTGAATTTTCATGTGGCTCCCACTAGGAAATGATTAGGAATCCAGACAAGGTGAAAGTGAAACAAAGTTATAAAAATAATTTTAAATTTATTTTTTACTTATCCAAACATGCTTAAGGGAAAAAAAAACCAAAAATAGAACTGTTTTTTCCCTCACACAATTATCAACCAAGATGCTCCTATGCATTCTTTGAAACAAAAATCAGAATAATTATTCATTTTGTTATACATCACTTCAAAAAACCCCAAATATTCTACATGGCAAGCAAGCATGGGCCCCGCACCGTATCAAATTATCATGTAGTTGTTCTTATCAAACCCATTTGGGGTGGGCGAACCAATACGTTTGCTGACTCCATTAGATTAAACAAACCCCATGGGAAAGGATCAAATTGCGGAGGAGGTGAGGCCACAAAAGGAGTTCAGCACAAGATTTATTAGGTGATCTTCAGTATGTGATTGATGTGACAATTTTCTATTGCTGCCGTCATGTCCAGCCTATTAAGTCAAGTCTAAAGCCTCAAGCTAGGCATTATGGATGGTAAAATGATATTAGCATTTAAGGCATATGATTGACAGGTGTCTCCAACAAGAGGCATCAGCTACACGGATGAGGCCACGAGCCTCTTCATCCAACGACTCTCATTTACCTTTTTCTATTATAAAAACCCACACTTAATGCCATTTTCAGGGTAATGCAAGTTTAGACTCTGAAAATATAATTTTGACATATCATCGTTTTATCTATCACTCCCTAAGGTCGACCCTCTTTTTATATTAGAGGCTCACGTCTAAAACTCTCCTATACATATATATTTACTTTCCCAACTTACTTGATTGTCGAAGTGCACACGACCAATTTCACCCCCACCAGAGGATGCTAACGCTTTGTCCAAGTGTGTGAGAATTAAGCTTGCGTGGACATGAAGGCTCTGGGATCTGTTGGCCATGTTGGAAGAACAAAATTGGGGTTAACAAATTAGCACCGTCTATAAGAATCTACACTATAATCGCAAGCATCCTTGTGGTGAAAGCCATTGGAAAAAGAATTATTCCGCAACTCAACCTTGAAAAAAGGCCATTATTCTTGAAGAAAGATCTGATGAGAACACCAGAGAGGTGTTACCAGAAGCTTCGTTTGATATAAAAGTTATTATTGTGTTCTGGCCACTACGGCTCTCACAGTAGGAATCGATAAGAGGAGGTTTTTGAAAAAGAAGTCATTTGGACAAATGTTAATATCTGTCGACCCCACCACCAACATCGACGATAAGGTGGCAATACTGCACACGCCTAGCAAGAGAGGTAGGAGAAATGACTGCAAGTAGGAGAAATATAGCCCAGCAAAACGCTATCATGCAACATTTACTCATGCAAATACAAAAACAAGCTAGATATCAAAAGCCTCAATAAGGGACTTTCCAACAAGAAAAAGAGGAAAATGATACCATGGCTCACTCCCAGAGATACCGAAGGGAGCCAGCCCTATAGAAAGGGAATTGAAGGTTGACATGTCAACAAATTATACTTCTAGTAGACCTAGACCTGGTGACAACCAACCACAAGGGAAGGAAAACTTACCCCAAAATATGCACAAGAAGATGGACCTTAGATATCCACCAGTGACTGATAGAATTGGACCCTTAGGGCATAGGAATAGGCCCCATCAGTAGTCTCCTATATAAAGGAAGCAAGGCTATGGGCAAAGACATGAGCCTTAGAGGGTCTATCTAACTAGAAATAGGTGAGAAAGAAGGGATGACGCAAATTTGAGGAACCAAATTGGTACTTCACAATTGCATCTATACCAATCTAAAGAGGCTGATTCAAATGGTCCATGCAGATCCTTTGAATTGAAAGACGATGACGAAAGTCTCCCATTTTCGCAAGAGCTGAGAAATGTCCATGTTTCTAACCACTTTGTGCTACCAAAGATCTCCAAATATGAAGAAAAGGGTGATCCAGCAAAGCACTTTAACAATTATAAAACACATACGAGTCTTAGAGAAGCCTCATCGGCATTGACATACAAAGCCTTCCACCTCATATTGACATGAGCTATTGAAATTTGGTATAGTCGCATACCAGTTGGGAGATTAGAAGTTAGCTGAATCTCAAAAAGGATTTCTTAAACAAGTATTTTCCATGCAAGGTGAGAAGGGCCCCTATCCATATGTTACAGAATATGAGACAACAAGCGGGCGAAACTTTGAAAAGCTACTTGGCCCGATTTATGGACGAAATAACTTATTACGAGCAAGTCACCGATGAGGAAGCCCTTTCAGCCTCGAGAAGAGGCCTGAACAAGGCCATACAACATCACATCTCAACTTAAAAGTCCACACATTATATGAATAACCAAACATGGCCTTCGGGGACTATTGGGATACACTACTTTTCTTAAAAAAAAAAAAAATGGGAAACCCTCAACTTAAAAGTCTACGCATTATATAAATAACCCATACATGAACTTCAGGGATTATTGTTACGCATCACTTCATAAGGCTCCCAAATATTTTACGTGTCAAACATGCGTGCTCCTCATCTCATTAAAGTATCACGTGGTTGTTCTAACCGAACCCCTTTAAGGTTGCCATACCAATATGTTTATCAACCCCATAGAGCATAATCGAACTAAGGGGGAAGGTGATGCCACAAAAGGTGTTCAGCACAAGATCTTTCGGCGATTTTCGATATGTGATTGATGTGACAATTCACAATTGCCTCTGCTACCACCATGTCAGTCTATCAGGTCAAGTCGAAAGTCAAAAGTTAGGCATTATAGATGGTAAAATGGTATTAGCATTTAATATTTACGATTGATTAATATCTCCAACAAGAAGCATCAGCTGCACGGATGAGGCCACGTGCATTTTCATCCAGCGACTTCTATTCACATTTTTCTACTATAAAAATTTACACTTAATGTTATTTTTAGGATAATACAAGGTTGGACTCTCAAATTATAACTGTCATATCATCGTTTTACCTATCACTCCACAATATTACCCCCTTTTTACATTGAAGTCTCACATCTAAAGTTCTCCCACACATATATATTTACTAACTGACTTGACCGTTGGAATGTGCACGGCCAACTTCACTCCCACCAAAGGAGGTCACGTGTGGTTAACGATTTGTCAAAGTGTACAAGAATTAAGCTTAAAATTTGAGGTCAACACATTCCTCTGCCCTTTAATTTATTAATTGAGATTCTAGAAGATTTTGATCAATGAGTTTGAAGTTTCAACCAAAATAAAAAGCTTACAAGAAATTTCGTTTCTGCGTGTTGAACAATATAACATTAGAGTATTAATTATAATATTAAGAAGCAAGGAAGAGCAGTGGGCCCTGTGACTTAATTCACCATTGAAATCACACCACGTGTAATTTCTAATAGACCCGCCAACCCTCCCGAGTAACCATATATATCTCGTCTTCGCCAAGAGAAGAATTTCCCAATTATTCATTCAGTCCTGATTCATCGTAAATCTTAAAACCCACCTCTGAAAAATCGAATCTTGTTGTTATGGAGAAATCTTCGAAGACAGAGGAACCTGCGATCGGCATCCCTTACAACGCGCCGTACCAAGCTCCGATGCCTCAACAGTATTATGTAGGTGAAAGCCCTTATCAATCCGGTGCTGTGCCCCCAAACGCCGTCGTTGGGGACCCAAAAGGAATCCCCCTTCAGCAGACTATTTACCGAGATACGCCGGCACCTTTCAATTGCGTTCACTGTGGTAGTACTGGAATCACCTCTGTCAAGTAAATTTCTTAACTCCCTTTTCTTTTATTATCTATTTTTAGTTTTTCATTGTACCAGAAGTATATGTCTTTTTTCTTCTGGGAAGAGGTTGGATTAAAGTTTGGTATAAAGTATGCGAATTGTGTCTATTGGGGTTTCAAACATTCGAGAATAAGGTTTTCTATTTTATGTAATGTAGAGTTCTGGTTTCCAGTTCCAAAATGTTGGGAGTAATTATGTTTAACAGTATCAAATTGGGAAGGAGTGAGAAGTTTTAATGAAGCACGACCTATGTAATTGTGTAGCAGTGGTGTAAAAAATTGGTTTTTAGAGTTTGTACTAGTATTGATTTAACTTTTTAGTGTTGAATGTTGATGGATGGAGTATGGTGGGTAGCCGAAAACTCTGCAGTGATCATTCATTGATGAAAGGATTAAGAAACATAATGTGCCATGAAGGAACTTTAGTTGCGAAATTATGCTTCTAATAGAGTGTCAGTGTTGTTTTTTAGCTGAAAATTACAGGAGGAAACACAATACTGTGAAACTTTCAGATGTGCTGATTTAGCTACTCTCTTTCCCACACCGTTTCTCGTTTATATAAACTAAACCAATGTTCCAGAAAGAAACTGAGTTGTCTGTATGCTTTGAAGTCTTTTTTGATATTCATACATCCAATATTTGGGAGTCAAGTCGAGTGAAAACAACATGATACCGGCTTTGTAATGTTCATGAATGGCCAAGCTGCTGTAGTAATGATATTTTAGCTTGATATTTATGATGGTATCTGGAAATTTGTTTCTCTGAAGCATGAAAGTTAGATCGTTTTGAAGCTTGTGATGACATTGGATTTGTTCTTTAAAACTTTTGATATGGTGTTTCTTTACCGTGAATTATGTCCAGAAAGTTCCTAACTGTGAGGAGGCCAAGAACTTTCTTACATTCGATGTTTACTACATACATTGTTTCTGCTTAGGACATTGCATGCTCCTCAAATCATCAATGACTTCCTTCTATTGGATAGAAGACATGAACCACTATAGATAATTAATCAGAATATAATCAATTAAATGCAGTGATTTTATTGAATGTATGTGGTAAAGGCTCAAAGTGCCAGATGATGCTAACCATTTTATTTTCCATATATATATATATAATTTTATTTATTTTTTTTTTATTTTTTAATTTTTTTTTGACGGGATGTATATATTTTTTATTTTAATTACCTTTGCTTCTTCATCAGACATAAACCTGGTTTAGCGGCTTTTGTTGGTTGTATGATGCCAATGATGCTTGGAGTCTGCTTTCTATGCCCTTCAATGGATTGCCTATGGCACAAATATCATTATTGCCCAAGCTGCAATGAGAAGGTAAACTTATTTCTCTACCTTATTTTGTTATTCACTCTCATATTCCATATGTCTATAATGTATATCAACTTAATATATTTTGCTCTCAATATTAGGTTGCTGATTTTGAAAAGTCTGATCCTTGTCTGGTGATGGATCCTCCACAGTGGACACAAGAAAGCTTTGCTTTACCCGCGTGATTTAATGACTCGATCGCTGAACCTATGGACATACTTTAGATGACTTCTTTCTTGTATGTGATTACGTCTGTTTGATAAAACTAAATGAAAGTAATGCCCTGGTAGAGGCTTCAAAGAAATTGTTGAAAAAAAAATGGATTTTGTAATTATGGAATAAATATGATATTTCATGCTTATAAGTTTTGCTGCATTCCGTGGAGTAATTTGATGTTTAAAATTGTAGCGATGGAGACATCATTCTCTTACCAGTTGTTCAACTGGCAACATCCCTCTCTTGCAGGATATCATGTTTGCATGACCGCCCCCCCAACCCAACATTGTCCGCTGATCCACTATTTCTAGTCAATTTGTAATGTATTTTTCATTTTCGTCCCTCACAAAATTTTGAAATTTTGTATTTTTTTTTTCTATTAATAAATATTGATTCAATAACTTACACTTTAAAATTCAATTATACAAAAATCTTAGACCTAAACAAAAGATCCAATAATTACTTAAATAAATAAATAGCTCAAATCCAATAGACACATAGATGGGCATATTGTTTTTGTATCGACAAACTGATTGTCGTTTTGGTTAGTCAATCTAACTTGCTTATTTTGGTACTCAAAATCGTCGTTTTCAATCATTTTAGCTAAAAAAAAAAATTCGAGGGCTCCGGCCCAGAACCCCGGGGAGGGGAGCCCCCCTCCATCTCTCATATTTTCATCCCCACAAAATTGAAATCCTAGCTACGCCCTGGTTGGTCACTTGGCAAGGAACTTACATTACAACCACTTTACTAATCTCTATAAATTAACATCTACTTTTTGTTCTATAAATCTAAAATATTAAAGAAATGACTTGCTCCTATGTTCAGGACGGTGACCTGGTCCCTTCTCCTCTCTCTCTCTCTCTGCTTTGGGCACGTCTCTATGTTTTCTACCTCATATAGATGAGTTTGGCATAGAGTATAATGGGCAACAGCGGACAATTCTAAGGGGCAACATGGATTAGAGTTCGAAATTATCAAGATTTCTTTATTATCAAAACAAATTTCTTACCATCCACGATGGCTTTACAAAATATTTGTCGATTCTTTATCTAATGAATTTCAATTCTAAGTAAGTTGATTCTTTATTCATTCTCCGTTAAAGATAAAATAAAAATTACATTACGTTTTCTAACATCGTTCCGTTGTATTAAATCTTTGGCTTGTACGATTTTACAATGAATCTACAATGTGGTTAATCCAATATACAAATATGTAAGAATTTGTATCCTCTTATCAACAAAGAAAATTATAAAACATGTTTTCCTAAAAAAAATTAATAAGATCTTACACTTTTTATATGTTTTCATGAAAATATTAAAATAATCAAATGACTAAATAAATAAGCACTAAAGAAAAGAAAAGAAAATTCCAAGGCCGGCAGGTGGCAATGGGCGAATCAGTTTAGGTGGTGCTATGCAAGTTTAATGAAAAATAGAATTAAACGATTCATATATTTGTGCATCTCATTTAATGTCAGATTAGTGCTCTATTTAGACCGATGTTTCAAAATAAAAAATGATAAATAGTATTACTCATGACTACCATGGACCTCGGGTAACCTAATTTTATATTATCGATACTATTTTTTTTATTATCTAGATAAAATAAAAAAAAATGACACATTATTTTCTTGTAATTAACGAATAGAATGTTGGGTCCACTAATTCCATTATATATGAAAACAGAAGTAATATCATCATAAAATAAATATACAAAAGAATTGACACAAAAAGTTTATAGCTTAGTTTTTAGTTCATTTTTGTAGTAAATACTTTATAGCAATTTTAATTTTTCAGTTTTAATGAAGGATCAATACGCACAAAAATATGATTAAAATGAAATCACTATACAAAAAGATAAAAATAAATTAAAAAATTTAAATTTATGCTAAGATGGTAGGTTTCCAAAAATTCTGAAAAATGGAGGGAGTGTCTATGTTCTCGTCATGAACCTAAGCGGAGGTCTTAGTGATATATTCTTTTTATATTGTCTAGTGTCATTCCATCATTCTTATCAAATATATCGTTAACGGATGGAAACTCGGCAATTTCAAATATTTGCAAGCAGCGACGGATCCGTCTCTGTTTGCAAGTAGTTGGATGTGCGCATGTTGCAATGTCCAACATCTAGTAGTTATGAATAAGCCAAACCCCTCACAATAGTCATTTTATACATTTTCTCATTGAGTTTGTAATTTATGAATATGTAGTTTTAAGTATTTTATTACACTTTTGTTATTGTTTATAAATAAAAAAGCTCAACAATGCTAGTGAAGTTCTACTACAGAGTATTTCCATTATAGAGCTATTACAAGTGGCGGAAATACACAATTTAAATAATGAAAAATTCAATATTTAAAAACATCACTTTCTCTTGAAGTAATATTGCATTGATCTAGTTGTCATCAGAGCCATTGAGGACTAACTAAATTGATTCGTTTCTGCCTATAAGCAACTGACAAGCTGTCCAGTAAAATCTAAGAAAAATGTGGATGCGGAGTTTCTTGTTGATCAACCAAGCTAGCTTTTTTCTAGAGTTGCTATTGGTTGTTATATATAGCTTTGTTTGGTACAATTAAGATGTTAAATCAGTACCTCGGGTTTTCTTACAGATTGATTGAAAAATTCATTTCTATAGGATCTGAAGGTATTTTCCAGTACAAAAACTGCATTCTGCTAGCAAAAATAAGCAAATCAAGATTGTACAGAACCGTACATCTCGTAAAGCTTTTGATAGTATACAAATGAGGTCCATTCTCGTTATCCTCATCATTGTCATTCCCATTCCCATTGCCATGGCAACTGCAATTAAGATTTAATATAATTTATTAGAATATTAATTCAATTAAATAATAAATTTGTCATAAATTAAATGCATCAATTACATATTAAAAATGTTTATGTTCAAAGTTGATTGAATACTCGTACTTTTAAATTCTAAAATTTGAAAATTTTATCTGTTATTGCGTACGAAACATGCAGTCAGTGAACATTGGCGTCTTGCTCTTTGACGGGCAAGTCAAGCGCAATAAGATCACTGAAGAAATACCAAGAGCTTTAGGCAATTTGACAAAAAAATAGCGAGCTTGGGTCTAGATCAGAATCAGCTAAGCGGATCTGTCCCAGAAACTCTAGGCAACTTACGATCATTAAGATTCTCTTAAGCTAATTATCTCGAAATTCCATACAACAAATTCCTGATATTATTATTTTTTTTTTCTGATTTCTTTTCCTTCTAAAAATGACAGGAGCCGAGAAAGGAGATAATAACTGAATGGAAAAATTCACAATTTTACAGAGGTTGAATTGATATTATTGCAGGAGGTTAAACAGTAACAAATTAACTGGGAGAATATCAAATACAGTCATTGAGCTGATCCAGTGGGGCAGTTTGCAGATCATGTACAATTTATGACCCTTGGACTTTTAATAGAATTCATTTTTACATTATCACTGGAGAATTTTTCTGAATTTCCATTGCAATGTGACCATCAGGAATGTCTAAGATAATCAATTGGCAGGCTCTGTTCATCCCACAAACAAAACAGGTAGGTGATGCTTTTCAAAAAAGTTTCCTCGTGAAGTCTCATGTGATCTAATACTTTGTATCAAACATGTCATTTAGTGTCGGTTTTCGTGGCAATTAATTGATGGTACTTGTTACTTTGTTGTGTTCAATTTAGGATTTGCTATTCAAGATGCAAAAGACTAGGAGTAAATGACGTTGGGTTGCTACATAAACATATCTGTCGTGGAAGCTCGCACAAAGGATTGTCAAATTGATGATTTTCGGGCTCAATTTCACGTTATCTTTCTCTACCAAACAACCAATCCTAATGACTCCAACCTACAACCAATATATTCACCTCGATTGCTCCTCAATTTCATCCACAAAAGACAAGATAACGATGGCGATTTGAATCCACAAAGGCAAGAAGAAGACAATAAAAGAGGGACAAAAGGCCAAAAAACACCAAGGGAAGTCACTGGATTTTTCACAACAGTGGAAGATGGTTAATGCTGTTAAACTTTGGGATTTCATCTTAAAAGGTTAATCTTATTAAATGGAGTAGCTCAAACTCTTATAATTTAGTTTATATTTTCATCTTTATTCGATGTGAGACTTTATCTCTTAACAAATGTTCTCTCAAGGCACACACGTTGTCTTCTAATTTCATACACAAATCAAACACTACAGTTAGGGTAGAAACAACGTATATATAGGGTTATGTTAAGTTTTAGTTGGACCAATAATAAGATTTAATGAGTCAAGATTCAAAGTCGTCCAAAAGGTAATATATATGGATTGTGAATAACATTAATTTCTTAAGCTACTTTTAACGGTCCACGTTGATTTCGGATCGAGCATTTGAACTTGACTGTTGATAATCAATTCGCCTTTTGTCGAGACTTGTGATATTATATTTCGACGTTTATATCATAGTTTGAGATTCATTGAATATTAAAACTCAACAATATCATATGAAAACATCAATCCTTGTAATTTAATGAAATACGGTGAAATTGCAGAAATTTGCATTTAAGATTTCCTATAATGTCATCTATATGTTAAAGTTGACGATATTAAAAAAAAAAAATAGTAATTAGTTACTGCAGATGTAGCCCCAGTTTGACACCCATTTTTTTATTCTCATTTTTCTACGGTGCTCATTTTTAACCACACATTCTTCAAATAAAATAATATTATACATAAACCAAAAATTTCTCCTTACTTTTTAACCACACATTCTTCCATCAATCACTATTCAAAAACTGTTTTTTTTTTCCAAAAAATGGGTGTCAAACATCCACTTAGTTTCTGAACTGAAAAAATATTGCTA
>CAIGRE010096127.1:0-15705 GCA_903798275.1 Fraxinus angustifolia subsp. syriaca | reverse complement strand
ACAATCACTATTTGTGATTTTCACTCATCTAAGTGATTGTGGATCATCTGATTCATTATTCAATGAAATCCATTGTTACCTAGATTAGTAATTATATAATGAACATCATTACTCCATAATAAATGATACAAAAAATCCGTGTACATAGTAATTAAATTACTTGAAAGTTAGAGACAACAAAATTAAAATATTCTATTTTTAAATAATTTAATTAAATTTTTTATCATATAGTAAATAAAAAAAACTAAACCTAAATATTTAATCATAAAATTCATTTTAAATTTATTATTTAATGCAGAATTATTATATACATAATATAAGGCCATCAAAGCTGATATTGATACACTGCCAAATTGTTGGTGTAAAATATGATTCCGCGACAAGGATTTAACATGAATTTTGCAATTATTTTGATTCATATGCTTTTGTCTACACTCTACCTAATATTTAATTATTTGTTAAGAAAATTATAGTTCGGTTCCCAGAATTTTAATAAGACCTTGTCCTGTTGTTGATTTTCATCAGATTTTCAGCATAAAAATGATTTTTTTTTTTTTTTTCAATTGCTGGCCTCCACACCTTTTACGTGTGGTCAAATGTCGCGGTTATAGATGTGTGCAATGATTAAAATTTCAATTAAAATCTGCCAAAGAATTGGCTCCAAACACAACCTAAATTCATTGAGTTACGTATTCGCCCTAATCAATTTTGAATTCAATATCCGACAATGTTGACGGATTCAAGTTTGTGAACTAGAAGGAATGAGAAAAAAATTACGAGAGTTGAGGAATCCCAAGACGATGATAGTAATAACGAGAACAAGGAGAGGTTGAATTTGTCATTATCATGCCCATCTCGTCCAGAATTTTTGAGAGGCGGGACAAGTACAACAAAACATCATTTATTGCCTCATTTTCCGAGATCACAATTGTGTATTCTTTTGGATTTTCTCCCCCACTTTTTAATTTTTTTTCACCGTTGCTCACAATTTATTTGGTAAAGATTAAAGGAAGAAAATTATTTGATTGGTTGGTGACAGCTAAGCATATACGTACTTATATCTGCATCGCTCTCTCAATTTCTCGCCCACCGAGGAATTTTTCCTTCGGCCTCGATTTTCCCCTTCTCTAGATTTCTGTTCTTTATCCAGCCAAAACCCTTTCCATTTTTTCTTCCCCTTTGGTTAAAAGTTTGGTTGTTGCGGTGCCTCGGCGCCCGTACGGTGGCATCGCGACACCCGCTTTCAGGAAAAATTCAATCAAAAATGGGTCTCAATTCTCGGCTAAAAATTTGGAACATACTTGTATGATAGAAAATTGATTTATGAAAATATTTTGATTATGTTTCATTCATTCTTGGTTTTAATTGCGTCTAATTGACTTCTAGCATTCTCGATCTTTATCATAAGGTTCGACACAACTTTTGAATATTTACACTTTAGTTCACAAATCTGGGATCTTCCCCATTTTTTATTTTTTATTTTTGGGTCAATTTTCGTTTCTTTCTTTCAATTCCACTTCCATTTATCGAGTTTCACATAATAACATATTATTTAATAAATTCAGTTATAATTTCATTAAAAGAACGACAAAATGTCCATATTTTAAAGTCTGAATAAGTGTATACACTTATCATTTCTGATGTGATACAATGAATGTCGTATCATTAAGTGACTAAAAATGTGTTCGAAGCAAATTATTTTGTCTCCATAAGACGCTTATGAGTAGGTTTATTGTGTCTTCCTAAAGGAATTGAAGGTATTAGACATCTACGCCTATCTCAAAATTTCCCTAATACATGTAATGATAAGAGAAGCTTTACAATCCAATTGCGCGTCTTTGCTGGTCTTCTTGAAAGTGCATGGATACAATAGGCAACATTAGCTCTCAGACGCGTCACAGATGTTGCAGAGAAAATTTCTAAGAGGAAATTAGAATTTCAAAATTCTTAACAACCATGGTAGATTCTAATGTATATAATCATACACAAATCTCATTGATGCACTAACTTCTAACATGGCATTCCTTTGGAGGGCATTCAACATGGTTGGTGGCCTTAACAATGGTAATACCCAAATCCTAGAAACAAAACCAAAAACATTTTACCGGTCGAAAAAAATGTATCCATATACATTTACATACATTCAATGCAGGCATACCTTGAATTCGCTATCGACATTGGCAAGGCCAATAGTGGTGGAGTCTTTATGAGTCTCATAGGGTTTTCTAAAGCTTTCATATGTGCTACGAGTACAGCAGCGTCCACCGAATGGATTACAGCCTAATGACGTGGCTGTTTTTTGAAAAGTCAAAATCTCGCCAAGTTGATTATTATTATTTTTTAAATGGTAATGGAAAGGCGTCATTTTACTCTTACCCTACCCCATCATTTCCTCACTCCCAATTGCAAACCCTTTCCTCTCTGTAGAAATGGAACCTCATGCTTTTTCTTCCAATACGGCGGCAATGTCGACTCCAGCAACGTTGACGCCGATGTCGAACCTATGGTGAACCCGACATTCTTACCCCCATCATTTACGGTCGAAGCGAATCAGTCGTTTTATGGAGAAGTCGACGAAATGGGAGCCGATGACTCCCACGGCGGAAACTTCGACACTAAGCGACAATGTGGGTACGGTTTCTCCAACTTACTCTTCTTCCAGCTGAAGCATTTATTTTTCTAGCTTACTTTTCCATTTTCGTTCTCTTTAGTTTATTATTATTATCATGTTTATAAAAAAATTGGTGATAAATCTGTTGACATTTACAATGAAACTGAGGAATGAATAATATGTTGGACTCATATCTTGTGCGTGCAAGTTAAGGATTAATGGTGATTTTTTTGTGTCCAAACATTTTTTTCCCTGGCTTCGCTTTTTTTTTTATTACGGGAAACAATAAAGTGATACTATTTTAAATTGAATTACCTAAGAAAGTGTTCATGCCAAATCTTCCTGATAGAAACTTAATGCTTTATTTATGCACACTTCTCTCAATTAAGTTCCTTTTACAATTTTAATTCTATATTTCAGTGGTGTTGTGCTAACAATTCTAATTGATTTTTGTCAATTCTTTTGTGAATGTAGGATATTTGGAAATTCTTACATCCGAAGATTACAATCTGAATGATAAGAGTTCATGGGGAACAACAGACATTGTTGTGCCCAGTGTTGGAATGAAGTTTAAGGGTGAGAGAGAGGTGTTTTAGTATTACAAAAACTATACTTACCAAATCGGTTTTCCCGTGAGGTAGAGAAATTTGAAGAAGGGAGATGACGGAGTTGTACGGGTTATGATTTTGGGAAAATAGCTTCAAATGGATACATTTTTTGGATGATTATTTTGTTAATCTATTGTTTTGGCAGTACTTTTTGTAGATTTGTCGGATGTCGAGATCTATTTTGATAAGAATTTGTATGTTCAACTACATTATATTACTTGATACTTTTGAATTAGTAAATAGTTGGTGTTTTATTTCCCTTTAAACTTCATTTATAGAGTAATATGCTTGATCTTTACTGATCTAATGCTGGCTTCACTTTACAATTTTTGCGAGGGGTGGCAAACAAGTTCAATTCAGTGGACAATAGTGTGAGCACGGCGGATGTATTTTGTTGTTTCTTCTACTTCGTGTGAGAAGTGAGTTTGGAAAGGGGGGACATTATAGTATTGGAGATGACCAAAAGTCTCGTTTTACTCAAGTTGCATATGTATTCCTTAGGTTGCAATCGTCCCTTTCTGTTCGTATTAGTATATGGTGAATATACAACAAAATTAAATGTTCCCTAAAACCTTTAGTGATATTTTGTATGTTCCATTTTTTAGTCTAATGCATATGTCATATTTCAATTCCTTGTCAAGCAAAAATGGAATCAACTTCTCAAAATCTTACAAAGAGTGGCAGATTCAAGATCACATACAAAGAGAAACCTTTATCACCATCCCTTTACATCGAAACTCAAGACTACATCTAATTTAACACTGTCACATTACATCGACACTCAATACACTCCTAATTAACACCTTTCTTTCATTTCTCCTTGTCATCCGGATCTCAGTTTTCCCTTGCGTGGAGTTGTGTTGAGGGAAGTCTCCAAATATTCATTTTTGTTGTCTGCAACAATGCAAATTTCTTTATTCCTTCTTGCAATCGAACAAATCTACTGCAAGTTGCAATTGAACAAGGCCAACGTCAAAATAAAGTCAATAAATCAGAGTGCAAGTGCAATTGAACAACACCAATTCATAATTACAATGACCATTTTTTTTTTACTTAAAGGCGGCATTGTCCAATTTCTATAGAACCTATACAAGTCCAATTTCTCAAATTTTAGTTTTCATTCCAGGTTATCTTTGTATTCAACATTTGCACTAATTTCCTAAACTTCAGATTCTCAATGAATAATCACTATAAAACTCAAGAAAAATAAAGAATCTGAAGCAGTCAAAACGTCAATGTAAATAAAAGAACCAACATTTGAACTCCAGAAGGTAGCGAAGAAACCGTCGAAATTAATCGAAGCCTCGAGTGGGGAGGGTCGTAAATACATAAATCCTTCTACTTGGACCCATGGTTCTTCTAGATTTATTTCATCTCCATATGCAACTCATATACTGTAGAAAATAGCATAAATATTAACACAAAATATAAATCGTTTACCCGAATTTGGAATTTTAACTGGAATTGTGTTTCACCGGTGATTTGGAGAATTACTAACAGAGAGCCACCATCAATGTTTTACCGGGGGCGGAAGTGAGAGAGAGACACGGTAGTGAGAGAGAGAGATAGGGTTTGAGTGGTTGAGTGGATAAGAATAATGGGAGAGAGAATGTGTTTGACCATCATCCCGTTTTTTTGAATTTAATTTATCGCCACGTGTCAATTCTGTAATTCATTCGGTAATTGCTGATGTACTTATAGAATTATCCTTTTATTTTTTTTAAAAATGGTGANTAGAATTATCCTTTTATTTTTTTTAAAAATGGTGACAAATGGTTATATAGAGATATCATATAATGATCAATCAAATCAAACAACCAAATGAAACCCTATTGAACAAAACAAGATGAAAAGAGATCCTAGAGACTAGAGAGGGAAGATAGGTTTGAAAAGTTCTTCCTCAAGACTCTCTCTCTCTCTCTCTCTCTCTCTCTCTCATCTTCTGTATAATCATTTTTTGAAGATGTGACAAAGATGGAATAAGCCAGTTTGCCAAATGTTTTAGCCCACCTTCTTGAGCATGCATGTTAGGGACGTATCAAAATTATATATTAATAATAAATAAATAATGTAACACTGGTTGTCCACAAAATCAACTAAAAATGAGATCGAGGATAAGAAAGAAAACAAACCCCCTAACATCATTGCACTATGATATCTAGTGATGATTTGTGTCCAAATACTTTGTTAGCATACTTTGAAATAAGGGAAACATTAGTCCAAAAATTGAATCCACATAAAAAATTCGAGCGTTAAATTGCTAGAGTTTGATTTAAAAATGAAGATCTCATATCCGACCTTTTTTATAGCTGGTTGAGCTCGAGCTCGGTCCCCTTTTTACTTCATAAAAGATAGGTTTTACTTTGATATTTTACTAATTTCTTTGTATAATTTTATGTCGAAAATAATATTTGCCCTCTGTTGAGCCCTATTTTGTTCAAAACTCATTTCCAAAAACTCATTCTTCCATAAAATAATTTTACATGTAAATATAAAAATTCTCCATATTAACTACACACTTTTTAAAAAAATTACTATTTCAAAATATATTTTACTCAAAAAAACTCGAATAGGGACTTAGTTAAGTAAATATGACAAAATATCATCTCACATCTGGTTCTTTCTCGTCCCCTTCTCAAAATATTTTAATTCCCACGTAGCCTATCAAGCCGCTACTATCCTTGTAGCTGTGATGGTAGGATGGTAAGAATCAATTAAAGTAAAATTGAATTTAGCGTCTGTTTGGTGTCCATTATTTCAAATTATGAAAAGATCAATAATAATTTTTTGGAGAATAGTGGTAAAACAAGAAAAAATAGTTTTTGAATTTATATTTAATATTATTTTATTAAAAAATATATAATTGATAAGAAGAGAGAAAAATAAATTTATTAAAAATTATAATAAGAAGATGGAGAAAAATGAATTACTGGGCAAACAGTGGCTTAAGAAACTCATCACAAATTTAGAAAAGAAAACTAAAGGAAAATAATAATAATGACTTGACACGATCTTTCGGTAAAGCACTAAGAACACGCACGCACAGAGATGCCGTTGGCTGGCCGTGAGTGAGAGGCAGCAGCACCGGTGACGTATTTTTCTACTCACCAGAATCCAAGAAAAAACAGTATAATTCAATTTTGAATTCACGATTACTTTCTCAGTTCTTGTTTATCCGTAACTCAATCAGTCAGATTGAAATCATCCTCATCACGTATTCGTATAAAATACACGGCATTGGCTGTTGATGAAGTTCCATAGGGCTCTGCAGATCTTCCATTCTCTTTTTTCCTTTCTCAGGTGACCCATCTTTGTTTTCTTTACACCCTTTTGATATTAAGCGAATTTACTGTCCTTGGCATGTTTTCTTGTAAAATCTTGGTAGATTTTCATTTTTGGTTGTCTTGAATTCCCAAACGGGCTACCTATATATTTCAATATTGGTATAAGATTGAAGGTTGATTATTTTGTGTGCTGTGTTTAATTTCATTGGCTTAACTATATGTTTATGAATTTACTGCTTGCTTGTTTAGGTTAGGATTTTGGGTGATCGTGATCGTGATCCTTGAATTGGGGGTTTTTTGGAAAGTTTCATGAACTAGTGGATCTTTTTGGAATGTTTAGTAATGCTTTTTGTTAGTGAAATTTTGGGATAAATAGAGTAAATTTTGTTCCTTTTTAGCTCTTGATGCTGATGTTTTCCTTTACCTATTATTACTTTTCAGTTTGATGAATGTTTAATTTCATTCATTCAATATGCCTGGAGAAGCCAAGGAACAAACTCACAAGAAAAAATTGCTTGTGGAAGATGAGGCCAAAAATTTACAAAACAAGAAACCAAAAGTAAAACAAAGAAACAGGAGTCATTCTTCATTATTGAAGAAAAAGTTTACTAATAGGTTAAGTGTAAGTAATGGGAGTTCCGGTTGGATGAAGAAGGTAGTCAAAAAAGCCGCTGTGCATAAAACAAAAACCTGCAAGAAGCAACCCCTGTTGAGTGGTGTAAATGATGAAGTTCAGGTCATTAGCACAAAGGACAGCGGAAAACAGGATGATGGAGATATAAAGTTGCAAAATTTAAAGAGAAGGAGAAAGAGAAAGAAGAGAAAGGATAACGTAGAGCTTGATGAAGCTTCGCGGTTGCAAAGGAGGACGAGGTACCTGTTGATTAAACTGAAGCTGGAGCAGAATCTTATCGATGCTTATTCTGCAGAAGGTTGGAAGGGTCAGAGGTATAAAATTCTCGATCCTATTATCTTTATTAAAATCCTATTGCAGATTCTAGTTTCCTTTATACGTCATTGTGATTTTCCATGTATATTAATATTAGAAAAAGAAAGAAAACATGTTATATTAAGCAAAGCAAGCTGATTTGTAATGAATATGCATCCAAATTTATAGCATGTGGAGATGAAGTGTTAACTGAAGCGATTTACATTAGTTCAATTTTAATGGGGGCGGTTGCAATTTATTTGGTCTCTCCAGAATTATATGTATAATCAAGTCAAATACTTTACATTAGATTTGAAACAAAACCTTTTATCTTAATCAGTGGCGGAGGGAAACTGCATCCACTCTTGCCCCATTCCCACTTTTCCTGCGTATCATATTATCATTTCCGGCTAGTGCACTCCTCCCCACCCCAAGGGCCAAGGTCTCATCTCAAACTTAAGTCTTTTGGGCATAGTGTAATAGCGTGTCACTGTGTAGTGTATATGGTTATGTTTATATTTTAATTTGATGTGTTAATGCCTAATGGTAATTTGTGTAGGTATAATTGTAATCATTGTGTATTAATTTGTGTAAATTGTATAAATTGGAATTTGAATTATTGTGAATATTTTTAATTTGTGCAAGCGTAATAAAAATTAAATAGGGTGGATATTGATATTGCAAAACTTATTACAGATCTTAGACTAGTGCTCTAATTGTGAAAAAAAAAAATAGATTATTAATATTATTTTGTTATTTCGTTGTTTGGTGTCATTATATGACATTGTGTTTTTAAAAAAAGTATTTCATGAATTTGATAATGATGTCATTATATGGTGTTTTTAAAGTAAAACTTAATAATTTTTAAAAATTATAAGATTTTTACTATTATTTTACTTTGTGGTTGAAGATTTTTTCCTTAGTTAATTCGTCCCCCAAATGGTTCCAAGTCTTGGCTCGCCACTAGATTCAATGACAATTATCATCATATACAAATTAAGATGGATCTGTAAAAACTTTTTCCTCTTACATAAACATATTTTTCTTTTACTCAGTCGAGAAAAGATTAAACCAGAAAAGGAACTACAAAGAGCCAAGAAGCAAATAATAAAGTGCAAACTTGGAATACGTGAAGCCATTCGCCAATTGGATTTGCTTAGTTCTGTAGGACGCATTGATGACTCGGCAATTGCCCCAGATGGATCTGTTCATCATGAACATGTAAGCTGATGTCAATCCTTTTATCCTAATTCTTTTGGGGGTGTTCATCAAGCATCTCGTTAGGAGTTCTAGCCCATTGGAATTCTCTAAGCATGTTACTGTTAGGTGATGTACTTATCAAATAGAATGTTATTATACATGTTTTTTATACTTACCTTTCACAATAATATCATTTTTTTTAAAATAAGCATATTTGCTTTTGTTTTCTAAATTAAGAATAATTCCAATACTGCACAGTGACAGTAACACCATTGTCAACTACACTAGGGAGTTCATGATATTCCTGTTTTCATTCAGATAATCTGTGCTAAATGTAAGATGCGTGAAGCTCTCCCTGATAACGACATTATACTCTGTGATGGGACATGTAACCGTGCTTTTCACCAAAAATGTCTTGATCCTCCACTGTCAACAGAAAATAGTGAGTTTGCTATAACTTTACTGGTTTCTTTACCTATTCTAGTGTGGTTGACTTGTTAGTTTTTGAGGTATATAATTTTTATTAGATAATTTCATGTTCTTTAGAACTTTGTGTAATGAAGTTAATGATTTCCCAGTTCCTCCAGGAGATGAAGGCTGGTTTTGCAAATTTTGTAAGAGTAAGATGGATATATTAGAAGCTACAAACGCTCATCTTGGGAGCCATTTTCCCATGGATAGTAATTGGCAGGTTGATAATTTTGAAACCTGACATTATTTCTTAATGTGGTTCCCATCCATTAAAGAGGCATATATTGGATCATAACAGGATGTTTTCAAGGAAGAAGCAATATTACCTGATGGTGGAGATTCCGTGTTATGCCCAGAACAAGAATGGCCGTCTGATGACTCCGAAGATGATGATTATGATCCCGAAAGAATTGAACCTAGTTGCAGTGATAGCATGGCTAGCTCAGAATCTGATGGCTCTGAGTACAGTTCCAGCTTTTTAGGATCTCTTGAGGATGAACCACTTTCTTTGTCTGGAAGAAATGAAGAGAGAAGAAAGGAATGTCAGGATATTTATTTGGAGCTAATTGGGGTAGAGTCTGACGAGAATAACGATGGTGAAGCTGTATGCGGTCGCAGACAGCGATCAACTGTTGACTATTTAAAGTTACATGATGTGAGTAGACTAGATTTATTTACACTCCTCTTTTTTCAGTACCAACAATAGGAGCCAAGGTGGTCTTGTGTATATATGGTCAATTTATTATGTGCGGGCACCTAAAAACCAACAACCCTTTTCCAGTTTTTCCTTTTGAAATTCATGGCCAGGAAGAGACTTTCCTTTCAATTCACTGAAAGTTTCTGAAATTTATTAAATTATTAAAGGAAAAGAAAGTTGATGCGGCAATTCTTTCAATTGCTTTGTTGAAATTAAAATATCTTTATTATGATTTGAATTTTATATTTCATTCTTTTCCGAATGTATGAGTACTTGAATGAGTGCAAAGCTATGAAGATGCCAATACTGGACAGCATTATATGAATTTTTTTTTTTTTTTTCAAATGTAAATTCATGTGATTGGTTGTCCGGTTCATAGGAAATGTTTGGGAAGAATGCTGCTGAAGATGAACAAATCAGTGAAGATGAAGACTGGGGTCCTACAAAAAGAAGAAGGAAAAGAAATGAGACTGATGCATGTGGCACCCTTATGGCTCTGTCTGAAACTGAGAAGAACTGTTCAAAAGAAAAACCAAAAGAAGTCAAGGAAAAACTCTCAAGTGGAAAAATAAAAAGACCAATTTTCAGACTTCCACTTAATGCAGTTGAGGTACTACAGATTATTTCTCGTATTCTGTTCAATACCTTGACAAATGACATTATACATAGGATGAGCCAATCCTCCATTTTTATTTTGCTGTTGCAGAAGCTTCGACTTGTTTTTGCTAAGAATGAACTTCCAGCCAGAGCAGTGAGAGAGAATCTTTCCAAACAGCTGGGAATAGAATTTGACAAGGTAGTACTGTAATATTATGGCTGAATCAAAGAAATTGAACAAACTGGATGTCAGGAAAAAGATAGGAATCCCAAATTCATTGCAATTTACAAATTTTAAACTGGGTCGCTGGAGAGAGGGGGGAAAAACTACTGCTGCAAATTGCTGTAGTTAGTGAATATTGTATGTTTCAGTAGGATTCTAATACGATACTGGAAAGTACTATCTGTAACTGTTGTTGCCCTTGTATGGTTAAGTATTGTCAAATATTCTGCATGTGAAATGTTCGTTTCAGAGTGATATCGCTGCAGAATTGAGTGGATTTTACTTTGAAAGGTGCTCTGTCATTTAAGACATTACAAGACTTTAAGATAATGGATGGGAAATCAAGAAAAGGTAGGAAGGACAAGAGCATATGCATACACCCAAAAATTAAACAATAAACAGAAAAGAGATACTGATCCATCACAAAGCAACATAAATCAGGAAAAAAAAAATACTAATTTCAATCTATTTTGTTTAATTCTTCAACCTGTTTAGTTGACTTGTCTTATTATTACATTTGTAGGTCAACAAATGGTTCAAGAATGCACGCTACCTAGCTCTTAAAGCCAGAAAGGCAAGGGTGCACCCGACGAAAAATTTCCTACTTTGTAGCTCAATTCTTGTTATATTCTTCTCATTCAACCGTTTAACTCTTAGCAAGCATTGCATAGATTTTAAGTTGCCTGAAGAGACATGATAAAAATAATATTTTTCTTCACATTGTTTATTCTTCAAATTGTGGTTACATCATATAAGTGAGTCTTTTTAATTTCTTTCGTTTCTCTTTATCACTGTTCAAAATTGTGGATAAATAATAATTTTATGGCTCTTAATTTCTAATTTCATAGTAATTATAAGAATAACCCAAGAATAGCTGTATTTGTCTTCTGACTCTTTTCTTTCTTTTATAGACTGGTTTCTTCTACATATTTCTGTATCCACTTATAATTGACAGGCTAAAATCTGCTGATTTCTCTATTTATGGTGTCCAAATTTCCTTAAATTCGAAGTTGAATTCCTTATTTATGGAAATTAACAGGCAGGAAACGCAAAATCATCTGATGATGGTAGTCCTGGCATTCAGGACGAATCCATATCAGGAACTGGAACCAGCAAACATGCTGATCAAATGGCATCGAAGGATAGCACATTACTGCAGGCACCTAAGAGTTCAAAAAAGGCTCATAGAGGTAAGAAACCCTGCTTGCTGACCATTCCTTTGAAGGGAAAACAGCGGAGGAAAACAATGCTACAGAAGCCAGCCAACAAGAAGGTATTGTTTGGCTCAACTTCCCATTTGATATTCTACTCGATATGCAATTTTACTAAGGGCCTGTCTGGAGCCAATTTTAAGCACAAAAAAACTGATTTTTTTTACCGTTGCTTTTCAAGGTGGGGCCGCATGTTAGAAATAAAAGTCAACAAATCCAGTCTGAATTGATGAATAACGGTCCAAAAATCAATTTTTGTCTCCATTACAATTGGCTCCAGGCATGCCCTAAGTTCCATAGTAAGTTGAAAGAAAATGTGAATTAATGCACTGATTTCTGATGAGAAGGCTTATCAAGTTGAAATTGGGAATTTGATTAAGAAACTTGAAAATATCGTGGTTGAAATTGAATTCAAACATGATGAGGTCTGCTACCAAATTGGCTTTTCTGTTGAATTGGTTTTTACCATTAGCAGAGCTGCAGCGAAATACTTTAAATCCAAATGGTTACACCTTCGTTCAATTTGAGTTGGAGAATGTCGCAGCTTGACGTGTAAAAATTTACATCTTATTGGTTACAACATTTGCATATATGATTTAAGTTGTACCGAGATCCCTCGATTTATTTTTTTCTTAAATCATATTTTGTACTTCCAACTATCAGGTGGCTGCAGATTTTGGAGATGATATGAGCCTGAAACTTTTAAGAGAAAAGGCCAAGGAAGCTAAGAAGTCAAATCGGAAGAGGAGTCGTATGCTGGCAGCAGAAGCTGAATTGAAACGGCTCTGTGAAATCGAGAGTAAAGTAAAAAACCTCCAGCAAGTTTTACGAGGTCTTCCAAATCAGGGAATCAATAAAGTCGATGCTTCCACCTTAAGCAAACCGTCTATTGTCTATGTACCTGTAGCAGAGGTAAGGGAGAAAAGGTGATCCATTTTTTGAAAAATCTTCTCTTTTATGAGGGATGATTTTGAATTTTTTTACTTACTGTTTTGTGCTTCTGTTTCTCTACAATTAGAGAATCAGAAAAATCCTTTTTGTAATGTATAGAGACAGCATTATTCAATATCTTCAAGTATTACAGTGACTGTAAATTTAAAATTTACGTCTAACTTGAAAAGATAAAAGTACAATAACACATCGGTTTATATTACTAAGAATATATCGCCGAGAAAACGAGCATGGCGAATTTTCATGCTCATTTTGTAATCCCTTCTTGTGCTATATTGAGAATTCACCACTATAGCATCACTTTATGTCGCAAAAGGATGACGGTCGCACATATTGCAAAGGTTAGGGACCACATGTGCAAGAAGTTAAAGTTTGGTACCCTATTCGCCAAAACTTCAAACGTTAAGAGACCCTTACTGGAATATTCCCTTCTTTTTTAATAAACATTTTATAATATATTGTCTTTTTTCCTAAGTATAATATACATAAATATGGTGCACGACATTTTTATAAATGTGGACTGCGAGACTATTCAACGTGCGACAAAACACAATATTTTTTAACTTATGTGTTTTATTCTTCTTTAATTAGTATACATATCTCAAAAGTTGATATGAAACGATGAAAAACGATTAAAGAAAAACTAAAATTTGACTACAAAAATACTTTATTTCACAATTCTTGCTCGCTGTCCGAAGAATTGGGGCTTCTAACGAATCCTCCCTGCAATAGCATAAACCGCCAATTGGAAAAATTAACGATGTTTAGTGTCGCAAAAAGGTGAGAAGTTGAAGATATACATATGATGGTAAGGCAAAAATGAATTTACTGAAATTCAATCGGAGAACCATGCAGTAATTCCTCAATTCAACATTAAGATTGAAAAAATGGAAAAATGTTAAAATAAAAAACAGAGAGAGAAGAGCATACCTTCGTTCTTAGCCGTTGATCAGCATTTACTTTTCTTACTTGACATCTTATCTTCTTAGAGAAAAGGCGCGTACGCCGCTTCTCTTTGTAACGCCACACACTAGCCTCCCTCACTTCATCTTCTCCAAATAAATCTATTTGTGCCAATCTTGTCTATGCACCAAAAATAACACAATGAGCAATTATTCAATGCTCAGATGCTCAAAAAGTCACAACATAAGTACAACGTTTTCCAATATACTCTTTGACAAGTTCAAATTATTAACAAAAGACATGATTTCATACAAAAATGTCAAAGACAAAATAGGATGTTGCCGTACTAAAAAGGATATACGACTATAAAGAACATATTAACAAACGAGTTATAGTTCTAATAAAAAAGAATGTACAAATCGAAATTTATCTTTTTTTTTTTTTCCTATTTAAAACTCTCAAATAAAAAGAGAAACCATTCAAATGTTGCCGTACCAAGCCAGCAAGCAACAACATTTGCTTGAAAGATTGCTCACTTGTTGACCATGCCCACTTTTTTTGTTGAACCATAATTCTAACCAAAAGTGACATTAATTATTAAAAAAGGAAATATAAAAACAATCACCTATGACACATCATAAGCACATGCCAAGCCCTACAAGTACATAGAAAGTCCTTTATTTTTTAGCCAAGTGACAGATACAAATCCCCTTAAAGATTCACAATCCTTGTGGGACGAGATTAGAAACGTACTTGAACATCATGTCCGGCAGCTTCAGAGTTCGGAGGAGTTTCGCTGGAAAATGGCGAGCCCTTATCCGACCACGCATTCAAAACGTCATCGAAATTCAATTTTAGTGACAACCCTGCATTTGGTTTAGGCAGTATAGCCTCCTCTTTAGGTGATTTGCTAGCTGAATTCACCTTGTTTGGTTTAATGGAACTTGACTTCAACTTAGCTAATGCTGAATTCTTGGGTTCCACCGCCTTTTCGACCTTCTTTTTCTTCTTCTCGGCCAGGATTTTACCGGTTTTTGGTGTGATGTCTTGCACATTGACACTAGGGAACCTCCACCAATTCCCATCATCAACATTTTTCATCGCCCTCACTTCCCTTCTCATTCCAAAGCCAAAGGCACCTCCTAATCCTAGGCCTATTGGATAACCATAACACCAAGAACTCATTTGCCTAGTACTCAAATCACTCGAATCATCAACTGAGTTGTTTCCAGTACTTAACTTTCCCATGATACCATCAATGCCCTCTTCAATTTCTGCACCTAGTATCGATCCTGCATCGAAATCTTCTTGATAGTCATCACAAATCTCCAAAGAACCACCCCCTCCTGAATTGATTTCCCCTGGACTTTGGCACGGTTTATCAAATGCACCAATCCCTTTCGGCTCAATTGGGAAATTGGGTTTTTCTAGTATCGGTGGATGCAACAAGAATCCCGGGTTTTCAACTACGCCAAAAGGCATAAACAAGTCGGACGGCTCATACGGAAAACTATTGTTACAATTATTGTGTGGTTTTGTGAATTTATAAGGCTTTGTGAGGTGTTTGGTGGAGAAAATTTTGGGATAGGCTGCAGAAAGAATGGCTGCAGCTTCATTATAAGTCTGATTAGGCCTTTTTCGAGGTGTCCGAGGTTTTCGAGTTGAGATGGCAATATGGGAATTGCTTGATTCAGTTAAAGTTGAAGATGATGAATTTGAAATCCAAGAAGAGGATGGGGATTTAATAATCTCAAGGTCTAATCTAACTCTTCCACCTCCACTTAAACAAGAAGACATTTGTAAAATACCTTAAAAGAAGACCTCCAAGAATGACTGAAATTTGAACTAAAACAGGAAATGAACCATCGGCAGAAATGACTTAAAAACTGTAGAATCAAAGATTTGGGGGCCTGCAAATTTAACCTTAATTGATAAAGAAACAGCTAAACCAGAGCAAACAATTGGAAAGTAGTTGATTGGTCTGAAAAAAGAACCCTAAACCCTTTAAAGTACTAGAAATT
>CAIGRE010096117.1:0-10774 GCA_903798275.1 Fraxinus angustifolia subsp. syriaca | reverse complement strand
AAGAAGAAAGTTTATTTGGAAAGTGTTGATTGGAGCAAATTTTTGAACTTGGTTTGAAATTTTGGTTTCGATCATTGATGTGTGTAAATTATTCCAATTACTTGATTGAGAGTATAATTTCATGCCTCGAAGTTGAAGGTTATGATTGTGTATTGGGATTGAAAAATAAGAGGGGACGAAGAAAAATAATGTAAAAGAAATATAAATGGGGAAAATTATCTCCTTAATAAAAGAGACAATTTTAAAGATTTAAATATATAATTAATCATAACACGTACAATCACATGCATGCCTTACGTATAGGGGTGCCAAAAAAAAAAAAATCATGAAACCGCAAATTAAACCAAAATCATTAGTTTGAAACCGTTCGTTCGGGTCCGCAATTTCTTTTTTCCCTTCAAATCGAACCAAATCAGTTCAAAATTGTTTGATTTAGATTTCAATTTTCAAAAACCACATAAAACCGAACCGGACCGAACCATTTTTTAGGTGTGGAAGATTATTAGGCATGCACGTGTAGATGTACGATTAAAAGGCAATTTTCAAAATAACATGCATGCCTTATATGTGCAAAATTAATAAATAAAATGCATCAAAATAATGTGTAGACGTACGATTATTTTAGTTCTTAACTTGATAACATAAAAAGTACGAGATATTACTGAAACATATTGAGGGTCTGTTTGGTACGACTTAAAATCCAATTAAAATTGAAAATATGACAGTTATTGGGTCTCACCCGTCTAATAAAAGTCAACCATAACGGCTAATTTTTCAATTTTAATCCGATTTTAATCTCTACCAAACACCCTCTGAAACTCAATTCAATCTTCAAGCAAGGTTATCAACCCTAATACTTGTCCAAAATTAAACCCTAGTAAACAATGGGTCAACCAACCATTAAAATTTTATTAAGGGTTTGTAGAATTTTTAGAATAAATTTTGTAAAAATTGCCTTTCAAAAAAATGTATGGCGAAAAAATAAAAATGTTGTGGATAAACGTAAGAAATTATTGGGAAAATTCCAGCCACGGTACCAAACCTTTCAGATTTTTACAAACTTTGCACAAACTTTTGTTTTGTGTCACACACGGTATCAAGTCTTTAAAAAATTTGCACCTACAGTCCAAATGGAAGGTTTCCGTCCAGTTGACCAAAAATAATAGATTTGACCAAATTTAAAAAGGGCAAAATAATAACTTTTCTATTTATCCTCATAAAATAATTGAAGTAATAATTAAAAGAAAATAATACTATTCATCACCCCCAAGCCACCCAGCATATACAGCCTTCAAAATCCACCAACACGCCGTTGCCAACCACCAACATGCGATCGCACCTCCCAGGGCGTGAGATGGAGAGAGTGTGTTTTTACCCCTTCAAAGTAATGAGATGAAATGAAAAGAAAAACCACCCAAATCAGAACACGTGCAATCTTTTTTATCAAAACCAACAAGATTCAGGAGTTAGTCACGGAGAGATTAATAAAACTCGGGAGAATATTTATAGAAACCCAAACAATAATAAATTAAAAAAGAAAACATACCAAAAATTAGATTATGCAATCATGTAGAGAGTAAGTAAGAGAGAAGAAACACATCTTTTACAAATTAAACTGTAGAGAGAGTATCCAAACTCAACATAATCTCCAGTGTCTTTGTGTGGGTGATGATTCCTCAATGTCGGTGGGAAAAACTTATTCCTAAGAAAAAAAACAAAAGGGGGCAGGAGAGATTTCGATACCATAGATTTGTGGTGAGTTTCTACTAGGGTTGGAGATGAGTTGGTTTGATTCGGTTCTCTTCAGAATCGAACCAACCCAAAATTTTCGAGTATTTAATAAATAAAATCGTCGGGTCCAAATATAATTATAGAACCGTTCGGGTTCAGTTCCGTACCATAATTAAATTTTTTAACGTGTACAGCAATACTACATAAATACAACTAATGACATATTCATTCGTAACTTTTACAAATTAACGTAGTCCAATTTAAAAAATATAAATAACAAGTTGTCCAATAAGATTAATTCAATATATACAAATACCAAAAAGTAGATACTAATATTAAAATTTCAGTGATCCATATCAAAATCTATTTGGGAACGTGGATGTAGGTTTTAAAATTATCAAATGATTTAGGTTTATACGTGAGTGTGTGTACTTCTTACCAAATGAAATTGAAATGTAAAGGGGAAGGATAAGACTTAAATGTTGAGCTAACAAAAAATTAACAATTTGACCAAAAAATTAAATTTAAAATTTGGGTGAGGCTGGGCTAGCTAGGCATGAACTTGATTGGTTTGCTTAATTAATTTTGCTAATTTGCTTAGAAAAAATTTAAAAAAAATTAATTAATTCATATAAAAAATTTTAAAAATTATTTAGATTCCGTTCTTGGTCTAGAATTGAAAACCTATCAAAACTCATCGATTCTTGATTCAGATACCCATTCGGGTATTTAACTTATAAAGAACCACTTGGTTCGGTCCTATTCGGTTCGAGAGTTTTGTCCAACCCTAGTTTCTACTTTCTACTTTCTAGAGTTGTTAATTTAATCAATTAATTGATGGGTTCGTGGGTACTCCAACTTCAATCTACGATTCCACATGTTACTGTAATTAAAGATTAGCAAGGGGTGGGGTGGGGGTGAACATTATTATTTTCTTTTAATTATTACTTCAATTATTTTATGGGGATAAATAGGGAAGTTACCATTTTGCCCTTTTAAAATTTGGTCAAATATACTATTTTTGGTCAACTAAATGAAAAGCGTCCATTTGGACTATATGCGCGAATTTTTTAAAGGTTTGATATTGTGGATGACACAAAACAAATGTTTGGATAAAGTCTACAAAAATCTGAAAGATTTGGTACCGTGGTTGCCATTTTCCCTAAATTATTTTACTAAGAATATTGTAATTTTTTTTCAAAGAATTTGTATTATGGAAAAGTTAAATTTTATTAACAAGTGATGGAGTGGCTAACATACAATTGAAAACTAAGTGATAGACTAATTTGTGATACAAATAACGTTTGGTGGTAAAAAATGGGAATATATAAAAATTTCAACGACCATACGTGTAATTTTCACTGGCACCCAAATTGGGGGAAATCCCAGCGACGCTCAGACAAAATCCCTTGACGACTTTCGTAGGCCGAATTTTGGCTAAACCGTTGGCTATTAGGATTTGGGACGATTCAAATCCTCGGTATCTTATGGAGATATAAAAACATGGTCGATGAAATTTTTTCTCCTTTTCATCACACATCGCAGCTGCACAGCAACAAAAAAGTTAAGGAGGCGTTGTGTGGAATTGGTGGAGCAACGAAGACTGCAGTATTCAGCAGGTATAATCTGTTTAAATTTGGATTTTATATGTTAAATTAGTTATTAAGTGCAAGATTGGCCCTTTAATATTAACTGTTCCACGTTACTCTTTTGGAGAAAAAAGAGTATTTCTTGGCTATAATTTTGTTGCTCAGGAATCTTTTCATTTTGCAAGTTTTAATTATTGGCATTAGAGGTGGAAAATATTAAATCTTGTCGCTCTTGCGGCCTGTGAATTTGATTTAATGGGAACTTACATGTTGTTCTCTGTGTTAAGGTCTATTCTGAATAATGGTAAATTAATATTCTATGAATGGGGAAGCCTTAGTGCCTTTGGGATTAATTGGTGAACCAAAACCACTCCAACTATTATGCATATCTTGTTTCCCTGTTAGCGTTTTTATAAACTCCTCTTCCTGGATAGAATTGTGGAAACGCTGTGAATGTATCTCCCCTAGTCAGTCGTCTTTAGGATTTCAATCTATTGAAATTCAAATGGCTCGGCTAAAGAAATTGTGGACTTCAAAATTTAAATCTATGGCCAGTTCATTGGCTCTATCTAGATCCTGGTCTTTTGTCGTAGCAGGGTGATAGTTCATATTTTAATAATTTGAAGTCTAGAAAATAAATATTCGATTACAGTTTTGTTTATATATGACAGAAAGTAGTGCCATGCCTCGGAAAGTGAATTATGGGGTTGATTACGATGACTACGATGTCTATGAGGATGATTATCACTATGATGATTTGTATGAATATGAAAATGTAAAAAGAGGTGAGTTTCTCTCTCTGTCAATGTATGAGTTGATTAAATATTTGTTGTGCTTCTTCTTTTGAGGGTTGATGCTATTACACTTTCATGCATGAGTTTGGTGAAGTGTACGGTCGATATCTAAATGTTTTCTAATATATTTTTGAACTTGTAAGTGCACTCTTTCATTGAGTTATTAGACAATGTACCTAGCATGTAACTATTTCTACACGGCATGAAAGCTTAAAATAGAAATATCAAGAGAGGAGAAGCACACTTAAGAATGCTTTCCGGTTTGTATTTAAGAAATTAAATATGGCTTACCAAAAATGAAACTTTATCCATGAAATAGTTGCTCGGGAGAACTTTTCACTTTTAGTCAGTTTTTACTATGGTGGCAGGAGTTGGTTTCCTCTCTTAAGAGTAATGAACTACTAAATCAATATTATGAACTAACTCTTAATATCCAATTTTGATAGTAGGGCAAATCGTGCACGAGCCAGCTCGTTTCAAAAGTTCGTGGCTCTGCTCACCTTGCCACATTTTCCTTATATTATTATTAAATTCCATTTATTATTATTATTATTTGACCTTGGGAGTGAGCTGCGAGTCAACCCGTATGAGTCAGCAAGGGCTCATACGGAAAATGCCAACTTGGCTCGCTCCATGGCTGGCCTCCGGGGCGAACCAAGCTGAGCAGCGAGCAGACGTATGGCTTGTCCCTTCTAACATTCCTATAAGGGTTACAAATTTTCTAAACATGTTTGATGTTGAGTATGATGTTGCTTGATCAAGACTTTGTTGCAACAGATATTACACATCAGACAAAGGCAAACCAAGAAGTCATCAAGACTGGAGTATGGCGTTGCCCCATTTGTACATATGATAATGAAGATAGTATGTCTGAATGTGATATATGTGGGGCTTTACGCAATTGTTTGGTCAAAATTAGTCGAAATGGTGATAGCACTGCAGGTGATGAAGTCTTTCCGTATCTGTTGCTTTTTGTTTTTGGATGAATTTCTCACTGTTTTAAGTTACATTCCATAGATAGAAATGCTTTTCTTTTATGAAGTTTTCCCCTCTTTTTATGAATACTATACATTTTCTATTCCTGTCAAAGTCATCAGGATAATATGATTTATTTATGGGAATGATTATATTTCATTTCTGTAATTAGACTTCTTTTTTGAATCTTATCAAATGACATCTTCCTGATAGGTCAAATACATTTCTGTTCAATAGCACCCATGTCTGTTTCCATTTTCTTATATATAGAGTAGATACTTTCCTTGCAGGTGGTGGCAGACGCAAAAACTCTGGAGCATCAGTGATGGCCAAGTCTCTTTTTGCACCATTTCGTCACGGGATACCCTCCAAATCTGTAGCCTTTGAAGCAAAAAATGATGTTGTCGTGACAGAAGATGGTTTTAAAATCCGTCGGAATTTTCATGAATTCCTAAGGGCCTTTAGCTCTCAAAATCATCGGAACATTAATATAGGTCAGCATAAGATCTAATATGGGTTGTCAATCCATAGAAGAACATATAAAAGTTCCAAGTCATTCAGTAGATCAATATATTTTTTTTATACCTAAAAAAATTCTTAGTCCAACATTATTCGAGGAAGTCTTTACAATTTTTATTGGGGACATAACATCATCTTTTTTTGACATTATGCATTATGTTGATAGCAGCCCCTTTCAGGTTCGATTCCCCATCTCCTGATGATTTGGTGTCCAGTGGACTGCATTCCTCAAAGTGGGATTCCAAAGGTATCTTTTTATGTTTAGATTCTGTTTTCAGGATTTTTTTGCTCTTAATTTAGGTGCAAGAAGAGCATAAACTCTATGATTATCATTCAAAGAATGATTAAGCAAGGAAAAGTGCGATGGAAGGCATAAAAAGCTTTGGCTTTATTTCACAGAAAAAAGCACTAAGCCTATTTTCGTGGGATCGGGATAAACAGGTGATGTAGCCCCGGTTCATTAGCATTCCGTAGGCATTCAAACCTAATTCATTGGCTTTTTTAGCACCATGACACCTTACAATATTTTACTCTACTCAGTGAAAGGATGATTGTGTGCACGCATGATAGATATAGATTGATGACATAGTTTTAGTCAACTTGACTAAGGTGGGGATACATCATAAGTTAGAATTTTGGAGGAGCACTTTGGAATCTAAAAGTTTTAGATTGAGTAGAAGTAAGATGGAATACATGGAATGTTCTTTTAGTTATTTCAATTATTGGATCTTGAATTGGACGCAGTGCATAGAATTAGAGCTTGTTCAATGAAATGGAGTGGTAGTATAGGGATTATCTATGACCATAAGATTCCTAAAGTTAAACATGGAAGTTCCAATGGTAAGGGACCCAGTGTATGCTACAGTAATGACTTTTGGGTCATTAAAGGACAATGTCCATAAAATTAACATAGTAGGAATTATGATTACAAGATGGATGTGACTATACTAGAGTATATAAATAAGAAGCAAAAGTAATCAGCAAAAAGTTAAGTGAAGACTTATTGAAGATAAATTAAGGGGATTCAACTTAGTTGTTGGGATGCCTCTAAAGAATCTCCCATCTGCAAGAGCAATGCTATATCTATAATGTTAGAAAACGTAAAGATAGAGGTAGAATAAAATTGTTGCACACGACGTGGAATTGGATCTTCCACCAGTAGTCCTGGCAATTGACCAGATGAAGAGGAAATGAAGCTGACCCCAAATTCAAGTTTGTAGTAGTTGTTGTCTGTTCTTCAAGTCCTTGTTGAGCAAATTCTCTTTTGCACAGTGCCTAAGAAAATATTATGCTCAATTGGTGATTTAAACTCTTGAGATAGATGCACTGATTTGTGTTCCTTTATTAGATAACATTTTACACCTTTCTGATGGCCCCTACTTTTTGCATGCAGCCAATTTCAAAAGATTATCATCATTAGATATGCCCTCAAGTGAAAGAGAGAAGAATATTCTAATAGAATCAGAGTTGGGTACCGAAGGGCCCAATTCCTCATCTGCAACCATGACGAAGGATGGACATAGCGGAGTGAAGGAGAGAAACTCTGCTTCAGACAGTGGGAGCAGTGGGAGCAAACCAGAAATACTTATCAGTCGTATGAGTGTTTCTTCGTCTTCCAAATTGAGAACGGGAAATGTTAACGAGGAAAAAGACACATCTAATTTGCAATATAAACCTGAGGCATGGATGATGCCAGATCAAGCAGAAGACAGATTGAGTCAACTAAATCTTGCGATTGTAAGTTATCTTTTTCTATCAGAATGTAATCCTTGATAATATGTTCAATTATGTCTATGGTATTTTCTACTGATTTTGTTGTTTTAAATACTTAGGTTGGCCATGTTGATTCTGGAAAATCGACACTTTCAGGAAGGTTACTTCATCTTTTGGGAAGGATATCCCAAAAAGAGATGCACAAGTATGAAAAGGAAGCTAAACAACAGGTAATGTAGCAACCATATTTTGTGCTTTTCATGGATTTAGGTTTGGTGTCCTGAATGTGTGCTTCATTCTTTGACCAGGGAAAGGGGTCCTTTGCTTATGCATGGGCATTGGATGAAAGTGCCGAAGAAAGGGAAAGGGGTATAACCATGACTGTGGCTGTTGCTTTTTTGAATTCTAGGAAATACCATGTGGTTCTGCTCGACTCCCCTGGCCATAGAGATTTTGTTCCAAACATGATATCTGGAGCAACACAAGCAGATGCTGCCATTCTGGTAGTAGATGCTTCAATGGGTTCATTTGAAGCTGGCCTGGATCCTATTGGAGGACAAACAAGAGAACACACACAGCTCATTAGAAGCTTTGGTGTAGATCAAATTATAGTTGTAGTTAACAAAATGGATGTAGTAGAATACTCCCAGGAACGGTTTGATATGGTTAAGCAGAAACTTGGAACATTTATTCGCTCATGTGGTTTTAAAGACTCTTCTGTATTATGGATTCCAGCAAGTTCGATGGAAAACCAAAATTTGGTGGCAACTCCTGATAAACGATTGTTGTCCTGGTTAGATTCCTCTCTGTGCTGTTTCTTTTCATTACATTCTTTTTGGTTTTGTTCATTTGATGTTTTCTTTTATGTCATACTGTATATGCATGTTGTTGATCCTGGTTACTTTCGATTGCCATGCGTAATGTCAAGGGAAGTAAGTTAGGCGGCTGTTTGAATCTGTGATTGCATTTGAGCAGGGTTCATATGTTGCCATGTAAATGGTACAACAGTTTTATGGTAACCATATGCAAGAAAAAAAAGAATATGATTTTCTTCTCCGCATACTTATTAAGTTGGTGATATTATTGATCTACTCATCGAATCCATGAATTGAAAACCAATATTTTTAAATCCTTGATGACTATAAAGATTTCCGTCATTGTCTGCGGGTGAAAGAAAGAGGATGCTTGTTTCTCTTGTCGATTGCTTTTATATGCTATATTCTACATTGTATTGCCCTAAAATGTATATCAAGTGCATAAACACACAACTTACCGAAATGTTTCTTGATTCCCAAACATAATTGTGATGCTATATTGAGAACTTGTGAAATTACTGAATTGCAGGTTTCATGGGCCTTGTTTATTGGATGCAATAGATTCTCTTCAACTTCCTACAAGAGATTACTCAAAGCCGTTACTAATGCCAATATGTGACATTATCAAATTGCAAGCACAAGGTCAGGTATCTGCATGCGGGAAATTGGAGACTGGAGCAATTCGAACTGGTTCTAAGGTACAGATTATGTTGCCATTTAGTTTTCAATAAACTCCGTCTAATTTTAAAGTCATTTCGACGACGACGACAGATTCCGTATTGGAAACTTTTTCCGTAGAAAGTAGAAATGGTTTACCCTCTTGCTACCACCCCCACCCAACCCAATAGTATCAAAAATTTATTTGTGCTTGCACTTTACAGTTCATATCTTAAAAACAGCATTCTTTTTCAATTCCTGCCTTGACAATTCTGAAATTCTTACTGGGGTATTCACTATGAACTAGACGGAAGTACAATTAGATTAGTAGCTGTGAAGATCTTGATCTGTGTGTGCCAATATATTAATCCTTGAATTATGAATAGCCGTTGTGATGCATTATTTAGGGAGGGATTAGTAGCACTAGTCTTATTTATAATTTCTGTTGGTACATCACTCTGTTTTCTTGTTTTAGGTTATAATTTGGTCCTTGTTTGTTTCCAGTTTCTTCATTCTATTGAATTGGAAAGATTGAGACAGTTGCAAACTTTAAATGTTTTTGGCTGTTGTCCTGACTTTAAGCTCTCTAAATGAGTTGCGGTTCTACTACACTACTTATTATACCTTTAAATGATCCAACAATGCACATGAGATCAGTCTCCATCACGAATTAATAATCATCTCTTTGTTCTCAAACCTGCCTTTTACAGGCTAATTTTCATCAAAATTCTCCTTTGGGTTGCATATCCACATAGTTCTAGAGATTTACTATATAACATGGATGAGATTAGATTGTTGAAGTCACCATCCTTACAAGTTGAGGTTATTGTAAATTCTATATTGTTGCCATAAAATGTGTCATGTAAGTTTGTAATTGCTTATCAACTGATATACTTTGGAGCAAGAGCATTTTATGTATGTAGCATTTCGAATGTGTTCTTTGTGGTGGAAATGTTTGTCTAATGGATAGAAGGTTTCTTGTGGTTTGATTTATATAGGTATGATGGAATCTTCTGAGCTGGCTTGCCTTTGTGAAGAGAGTGTAATAACTGCCACTCGTAACACTTGTTTGTGTATGTTGGTTACAGGTACTGATTATGCCTTTGAGAGAAGTAGCAACAGTGCATTCTCTGGAACGGGATTCTCAAGCTTGTAAGATTGCAAGAGCTGGTGACAATGTCACGATCAATTTACAGGGTATTGAGAGCAATCGTGTGACAGCTGGGGGTGTCATATGTCACCCTAATTTCCCAGTTCGCGTCTCAAACCACTTGGAACTGAAGATTCTCGTGCTTGATATTAAGATTCCAATTCTAATTGGTTCTCAGGTTTCACTCTTCGTGGAAATAATTTTTATTTATTTTGTGGTCATGTTACTTAGGAGCTTACTATTGCAATATCTACTAAAATTTGCAGTTGGAATTACACATACACCACGGAAAAGAGGCTGCAAGAGTTGTTAAGATATTGTCACTGCTCGATCCAAAGACTGGGAACGTTACCAAAAAGTCCCCAAGGTGTATATTAGCAAAGCAAAACGCTGTAGTTGAGGTTTGTGGTACAGAATTCTTTCAGTTTATATGGCTTTTTTCTTCCTTTTTCTGCGTTTTGCTTCCTTTTTTATCTGCACTAGTGCTCTCTAGTAGCCGACTTAAGTGTGTATTTCTGTTACCTTAGGTTGTTCTGCAAGGATCGGTTTGTGTAGAGGAGTACGCAAAATCCAGAGCTCTGGGACGGGTATCACTTAGATCATCAGGAAGAACTGTTGCGCTTGGTCTTGTAACCCAAATAATGAAGACCCAAGAATAATTTCGACAGGAGAAAATTTGCATTGTTGCAGCCAACAATCTGTGAAAAATCTGTATTCATATGCCTTACCATCCATTTTGATATAGAGGTGGGCGGCATCATAGTTTTATTTTAACTGTATAATGTACAAGTGATTCACTCTGGTGTAAATTATGAAATTAAATTTGATGAA
>CAIGRE010096107.1:0-12030 GCA_903798275.1 Fraxinus angustifolia subsp. syriaca | reverse complement strand
AGGATAGCAGTTGAAATTTGTTGTCTGATTTACTGTCCACCTAATTACAAATTGACATATCATGAAAAATTAAAGTTATCATCAATTTTAATTTTCCAATTTTAACATCCATTTTAATTTTTCATGATGTGTCAATTTGTAATTTGGAGGGTAGACAACATATCTCAACTCATAGGAGGATAGGATAAGGGAGGAACATGAATTTTTCATCTCATTTTTATTTTAAATACAATTTAAATTTAAAAACATAAGCTTAAAAATTAAAACTCAGGACAGGGACCATCCCCGCCCTGAATCCCGATAGGCGGGGTATCCCCTCACCATTTGGGGCTAGGAGACGGAGGACGGTTTGCATTCATACAGCTATTTTGACACCTGTTGCTGTAACTTATAAAGCAAGGGGTAAAACTTATCCCCGGGGCATAATTTGTATACTAAGCTCGATAAATTATCATGTGGTACCATACCATCCAATGCTACGCACCAAATACATGGACCTAATGATACCTCATTCTTCGTATTAAGCAAAAATTGTTAGTTCAAAATATAGAAGCTAAACTAGCAAATGTTAAGAATCCTGCTAGTGCCAAACCAACATAAACTGGGCGTCTTACTAAAACTAACTTGAAATCTAAGCGCATTTTTGAACATTAAATATGAAAATTGTCAATAACAAACATCCAACCATGTCACTAATCTTGTATCATATCAACATGAAATTACATTTCTACTTCTTTTGTCCTTACTATGAAAGATGCGATTCGAGCTGAAAAATCTCCTTCCACACAAATGGGATGGCACAACCACACTGCTTCACTCATTTCAAACGTACAAAAATCAACTAGGCCAAGTAAATTACATTCCCCATATATGTATGTGCATTTTTATTATAGTAGGCTGGAGCTCCCAAATGGGTTGCTTGTTTGAGGGTGAACAACGGGGTTGACAGGAAATGCTCCAAAACCCGAATCGCCAAAAGGATTTTGTGGGGTCATCAGTAAATTTTGTTGCTGTTGGGGATGGGGATAAGCAGGTTCGAACGAACCAAAAGGATTACTTTGATATTGAGACATGGCAGCCATTTGAACAGCCGGAGGAGGAGCAATAGTACTGGACAAAGCAAATGGATCGGCAGCTTCAAATGGATTGGGAACAGGCGCTCCGTATGCTGGTTGCTGGTATGCTCTATATGCAGATTCATCGTACAAGCTATTAAGAGTAAGAGAATCCAGTCCACCAGCCTGCCAAGGAAACATCCACGAAGAAAAACTGTAACTGCTGTATATGGAGATAAAATTGACTTCTAACTGTTGTATTCTCATGTTTTGATTCATTTTGAGTCTTTAGATCTTATCGTCTGTAAATCATTTGATCTTTTGATTGTAAGCCCGGGTATGTGTACATGTATATGAGTTTTGATCTATAAGATTTACATTTACCGATGAAAAAAAATGACTTCTAACTGTTGATTTACCATTAGTATCCAAATGTTTCAAATGTTTGAAAGTAGACGAAACCATGAACACTGTAAATGCAGTTTCAAGAGTTGATTTACATGAAATGTTTCCTTTTATTAATTATACAGTTAATACATTTTATGGCATGGTTTGGCTAGTTATCCAAAACATGCCATTACTGATGCTGATTGGGCTGGTTCAGTGATTGATAGAAGATCTACATCTGGGTATTGCACCTTTGTTTGGGGAAATTTGGTTACTTGGAGAAGCCAGAAACAAAATGTCGTAGCTAGGAGCAATGCAGAAGCTGAGTTTAGAGAAATAGTTCTTGGAATGTGTGAGATTATGTGGCTGCAACGAGTTTTGAAGGAATTGCAAATGAGTGATGAATTACCTATGAAACTCTATTGTGACAATAAAGCGGCTATTAGTATTGCACACAATCCAGTACAAGCACGTGGAGATGGATAGACATTTTATCAAGGAGAAATTAGGAGGATTTATTTGCATGCCATTTGTTCCAACTACACAACGAATTGCAGATATCTTGACTAAAGGACTTCATCGACCTATGTTTGATCACTTAATCAGCAAGTTGGGCATGATAGATATCTACGCACCAACTTGAGGGGGAGTGTTGAGTTATTAAATTTTTTATTATTTTGTATTTTATGTTTGAATAAATTCCTAATATATAGGAGTTTGAATTATCTTTTAGGATCAGATTGTTTTTTTCTGTTTTTCTGTTCCTGTAGAATAGGATCAGTTTTTCAGCTTTCTGTTATTTCCTTCTCCTATATGTACTCTGTTCAGTCACTGCTGATTAGTCACAAATGAAATAAATAATTTTATTCAAAGTTTTCAGATACCCATCTGATCCATACTGCACTCCCTCCTTCATCTCTAAATCAAATTTTAAGGAAATGTTACAGTAGTTCCATCTTTTTATCGCATTCTATTTCTTTTCTGACTGAAATAAATTCATGCACGTTCGGTAAAGCTTAAATTATAATTTAAGCGGATCAAACATATTTCTTTAAGTAGGGCTCACAACTTCTATCCACTTATATCAATGCACTTCATAAGACTCACAGATTATAATCACTAATAAGCACTCCCAATTATTGAACTCCACAGCTTAAAAGAACTCACTGGCAGTTATACTCTCTTATATAAACTTATTTTACGCATCTCCTCATCGTCTTTCTCCCTTCTGTTCCCCTAATCTTATGTGCATGTAATACACCCTGCTTTCTAATTTCACCCTCAGCTATGGCATGTGCATATTATATTTCTACGAAAGAAATCTTTGACATGTGTGGCCAGTCATTGCCTAAAAGATGCTTAAATGCACACCATCCATAGGCACAGCTACATTTATAGAAAACAAATTAATTATTCTATTGAATAAACACAATGCAAATATGGAAGATATGAAAGGTAGAGAGGATGATGTTAATAATTCGCAAGGCTACCAAGTGAAGAAAGACATACTAATTGCCTCTCCTGAACTGAAGATAAGTTGCTACTGGGAGTAGTGACCAGGGCAAGTTCCCATCCGGTAGGGTCCAACTCTATGGATTGTGAAGCACTAGAGTCAAATGCGGTATCTGCAGCATGTATAAGATATCATAAGATTCTCCATTTAAAACATGATGAACATATAAGACAAAGAGAAAGGAGCACGTTGAAAATCCTAACCAGTTGGAACTACGGCCAAAGCCAACGCATTGCTTTCCTCAATAGCAGATGCATCAGGTGCAGTAGCATTCAAGCCCTGAAATAATTTAAATACAAAATGGATGCAGTAAACAGAACATGGAAATGCAGATAGCAGACTGTTTGACCACTGAAGCTCAATCACAATGGTAAGTGAATAACAGGTAAAGGAACTCACCAGTAAATCATCAGTGTCCAAGTTATTAGGAAAAGGAGGTGGAGGAAAAGCTGCCTCAGTGGTTGAGATAGCAGCATCATCTGAAGGCGGTGGTTTAGCTTCCTCAGGTAACTCTTTTGCATCTTCAGAAGGTGATGGAACATCCTCTTGTCTATATGTCAACTGAAGCCTCTCCGGATATTCCTGATAGATGCATTGCTTCAAATTAGAGTTGTAGATCGTATCTTTAAAAATTATTATATGCCAAGAGATCATAAGATACTAACAATGCATATGAAAGACAGAAAAAAATTGGTGCCTGCAAAATAGTGTAGCTAAGTGCGGATAAATCATAATTTCATTTGCAGCTATTGAGATTACAACAGTAATCCATATACAGCTGTGTGTTACAACCTATAACAGGAAACTACCAAATCTGACTAATTTGGTCAAGGAGCAGAACGCTTATGGCTGATGCGTGCCGCGTACAACTCCATAGGAACTTCCACTCTCACTTTCAAATCAACAAAAACCATTCTTGTCAAAAAATAACCCACAGACCTTTAGCCATGTTATACAACCAGTAAATTAGCTTAATTATAGTTTCCTAAATTGTATAGTTTCCTTAGATTTATATATGTGTATCATTCTCTCAATGAAGATAAGTTTCTTTTCCATCTCAATTACAAGCCATTTATCTCAATTCATCTTCTGCACTTTATTTGGCCATCACCAATCGTTTCACACCTCTAGTGATATGATCCCCACCAATAAATGTACAATGTCAACTACCAGATATTTGATCACAGAGAGAACCAACTCAATATGAATATGCATCAATATAGGCTTCCACTCCATCTTCTAACCTTTTCTATGTAAACTGCTTCCCACTTCAGCCAGAGAGAATATCATGCTCCATCTCCTGTACAAGAACTCGCCCTCCACATGGAACTTTAAGTACCTAAGAATCTATAGACAGCTTTGATATGTTTCTCCCATTGTGGATTATAAATCGACTGATTACACTAACTTAGAGAAAATTTTGGCCACTTTGTTTGAAAGTTGTGACTTGGGGTTAGAACTTTCACTACGAAAGTAAAAGTAGTGTTTCCAGGGAGCGTATTTGTTATTGCAGAAATTAAACCAACCATAACAAGTGTAGAAGTGGCAAACGGTGAAAGAGATAAATAAGAAGTCCGGATATGGCAGCATGTCAGTATAGGAAAAACTCTGGGTAATGAAATCTGGAAATATAAGAGGGACATTGGCAATTGAGGTCCGGGTCTCTCAAAAGAAGAAAAAATGGGTATAATAGACTGACATGGAAGGCAAGAAGAAAGAAAAAATCTCTGCAACGGAAGGAAAGCAAGAAGGCATGAATGAAAGGCCACCAGATTCTGTAACGGACTTGGAAAAAGAACACTAGAAGAGGACTATTACCAGGCTCTACTACCATGTGGAGAAATCAGAATTTAGTTCACACGAATATTGAAATTATCATGGAATTCATATACTGCCTTGAGAACATATTCTAGGAAACTAAAGTTTTGCAAGGAAAATTTACAGCCTACTATCTACATATCAACCTACAGCAGTCATACAATTTAGGAAAGAATCATAATGGGAACTAGAATCCCCTAAATCAATTAAGTTTCAACAGCATGGAATGAGATACTAACCAAATGTTCATTCGGAACAGAAACCATCTGTGGTGCTTCTCTTATATATTCCTCCATGGTCACAAGAAAGGATTGTGGAGGCTAGGAAAAAAAAAAGAGCACGGTGTGGTGGCTTGTCATTTGAAGATTAAAGAAAAGTACTAGAGAAAGTTAAGGCACCAAATCCTATGCGGTCACTTTACCTCTTTTAACACAGGGAACTGGAAATTTCTAGCAAGTTCAAGTCCTTTGCAAACTTCATAGAAATCAGAAAGATTAGCAGCCTGCGTAATAACATACATCAATTTTGCGACAGTCATAAATCAAGTACAAGTCCCTCGCTTCCTAGCCTATGAGTGACTAGAGAACATTTTATATATAACTGAAGAAGTTCAATATTGAGGTCTGCAGAGCAACAAACTACCTGCTGACCAGCTTTTTTATAGATATCGAGAGCTTTAATGGCTTCATGTCTTGGCATCTCAAAAAACTGAAATGGAAATCAAAGAAATGAGACAACTTTTTAAAATATAGTTTTATGAAATTAATCTGGTAAACCTAACAGTCATGTTACCTTGTCAACAAGATTGATAATTCCATCATTTATAGCACAATAAATTTTAAAACTCTCTTTGAGCACCTAAAATCACATATATTGACCAGGAAATATCAGCAATCTTCAAGTTATATCTTAAATCAATCATGGACGGAAAATATGAAATACAAATTCAATGAACTAAAAATTCTAAAAAAAGCGACTGGAATATTTTCGTACTTCCCTTTTTCCACAAGTTGAAGGGGGAAATTGAGAACAATGATGACTTTCATTATGCTGATGCCATATCCATCTTCCCCTTCCCAACCATTTTCTTTTCTTTCCATGTTTACAGATGATGAGATTTTTCTTTATATTACTCACAGCTTAACCTCATACTAAATTCACAAGAGCACTCATTTCTGTATATTTACTTTTTTTTCCTTGTTCCTGTGAAGATTATGAAATTTGCTAACCACATCTATAATCTATATTGGAGGTACAGAAATAGATCACACACCAGAGCAAGGGCATACTGAATCACATAATTTCCAACAGCTGCTCCTTCAGGCTGAAAATTCATAATAGTTCACTATAATCAGTTTTCTATTATATTGAATCATTGATAACAAGGAATTTCAGAGTTTAACACAGGAAGGTTGGGGAATAAAATTATAAACTGGAAAATGGATGTGCCCAAGAATTGTAGTTATGAAAAATCAGAAAGTACCCGGCATCCAATAAGACGGTACAGCAGTTTCTGCAAAGTAGGCAGTTGATCCAAAAGTTCTTCACTGTCCAAGTTTCTGGTCCTACTGTAACCCTGCTAACCAAGGAACAAAACTATAAAACTTTCAATCGAGTTTGGAAGTAATAAACCATGAATTAATCTTGAAATAATGTTCTTTTGTGCTCCGCCATTGCCAGGTCCTAATGGGATTGAAACGTAAATTTTGAGACTAAAAAAATTCACCGGCCTAAGCCATCTGAGCATCCATATCAAGGAGGAACACTGAATTCCTATTGGAGCCTCACAAATAAAGCCAAACCCCATCAAGTTTCAAAGTATAGGTTTAGAACATTCCAGCAATTCCCTCGAGAAATTCAAATTAGTCTTATAATTACTGAATATATCAGATGCAATAGATGAAAGCATTCAATTCAACCATAATCATGCAACGATTACTCTAGAATTCCTAAATGAAAAGTAGAAAGACACTTTAAGACATTTCATGCAGAATGAACATCATGCTCCACAAATAAGATTGTAAAGCAAAAATTTACACAGATCGTTATTCACTGAAAAGGGACCATGTTCATAAGATTCAGAAAATGATACAACCTTCTCTTGGCCTTGAGCAGATCCTGGAAGACGCTCGGCTTCAATGTCATACTTCAGTATCCTAAAGCATTCGAGTCTTTCTTCCAAGAAGAATGCATATGTCCGTACCCAGGCAGAGTAGTCCCAAGCTGACAAAAGAAAGCAGGCATACATTAGTCTTGAGTTCTGGGGCAGGGATAAAAGACAAGAACATAAAAATCAGAAAAACAGGGCATTGGCATTCACCAATGGGACTTGAATCATCCTTAAAATTGGACAATTGAAGGATGCGTCCTCTCTGCTGGAAATTCAAAAGTTCCTCCCTAAATGTGGGATCACCTTCTCTCAATGTTCTATGAATAACTATCAGTGTCTTCAATGCAACCTGTTGGAAAAGCACGAGAAACTATACATAAAAATGTGATCATATAGGCTAAACTGTATTTACTCTAGTCCATGCTGTGAAAACAATTAATCCCATAATAATATGACTCGCATGTACAAACAACACATACGCTTATAATATATGATAAATGTCTTCCCTTTGATCTTGGCAACATGCATAGAAACTCCCATGTGACTCAATCAGATACCAGCACTACATATCCAGAAAGAATTTGTTCAAAACCTTGGAAAAACCAAACTTCATGTCTAAATGGAGAAGAATAACACCAAACAGGCGATATTCAGAAATCACTAAAATAACTAAGAGTAATGAACTTATTCCTTGATTTTCTTTCAACCCACAGATGTGAAATAAAAATAAATAACTTTTACTTCACTTGTGGAATCTTAAAATTGGATGGATATTTCAGAAAATAGAGGAGATTGAAGGCTAGAAGAGCAGGACGAATGAAGGGGAGCAATCCCCATTGGGTTTGGATAGATTCCGTTCCGTATATGCCAGTTTAAGCGAAAATAAAAGAATATGATGAGGGGAAAAATTCTTTCCTGTATTTATTCGATGAGAAAAGCAAGTCTGTTTTGATCGAGTCCTTCAGCTAGAAAACAAAGAAGGTAGCCAGTCCACCATGGGAAAGGTGGTTACTAAAGATAAAGTTACCCAATCTAACTCAATGTGACTCTAGGCTAATATAGAGGGACATTCCTCACGCTGCTTCCTCCAGAGGTTAATCATGCAGAAAGATTTCATGTGCTCAACACTTTGTATCGCCCCAGACAAGGTCAAACTATTGGGAAGAAGATCATCTTATGCTGCAGCATGATCTTCTCTTATGGGGATGCATTCCCCATCTTAAAAGTTGAGTAAACAATAGAAAACATGATGCAAAATGTCTCTGGACAGTTGAGTTTGAGTTGAGTAGCTGAAAAATGTCTTTGCAAATACTTCCAAAAAATTCAAAGGCTTTTCCATAATCTGAAAATGTAAATGCGAAATCTGAAAGTAAAAACTTCGAAGTATTTAGGTCAAGATTGACAATAAAATACAATTTGCAAAGCCTCAAGCCGAAATTATAATGATAATCTCAATATAATAATTCACTAAGTTGAGTTGATGAAAATATGTTTTTGCCAAACACTCCTAGCCAAAAAATTCAAAGGTTTTTCCATCTCCAAAAATGTTGATGGGATATCCGAAAGTAGCAATAAAAAACATAAAGCATTTAATATCAACATCTACTGCAGGAATTTCGATCTAGTTTGACTAAAAACTACAATTTCTAATAAAAAAGCCTCAAGCTGCTAATAACAATGATTCACTAGAGTGAATGATGTGATCCAAGGTGCCGCTCCGGGAAAGGGTCCATTGATCGTCGAAGAAGGGCCGATGATGCGATTGAGAACAAAGCGGGTGCAAGAGGCTATGACATTGCTCGTTCAAGCTATGGTTGACGATATGGCGATCGCGACGAAGAATGGGGCAAGTTCCATGTTGGGGTCGAGGCCGGGATCGGATTGAACGACATTGATTCAAGGGTTGAAGACGGTGGCATGACTTTGCACTATGCGACCGCATAGTGCAACCCACCATGCGGTCGCATGGTGCCACACTGAAACATGAGGGCTTCATTTTTGAAGACCTATGCGGCCGCATAAGGTTAACTTTGGTAGAAAATTTCCTTTTTTCGCGTTTTTTCTTATTTTGGTAGAATTCTATTATATTACAAACTTTCATAGTTTTGGCAAGTTAAATTCCGTTTTACCTAGTTTCTACGGTTTAGTATAAATAGTATTCTTCATTCATTGTAAAAGGTGAACCATTATTATTATCAAATTGAATTGTAAGGCTTTAGCTTTCAAAACCCTTGTTCTTCATTGAACAATTACGAACTTTTAAGAATCGATTTCTTGTGGCATTCAAACATCCGAGCTAGATTCATTACGCGTGTAATCAAGAGGTCAACATATTGTCGGCGATTGTGTTGGTTGCTTAGTTCATTAATCTTGAGTTGAATCCAAAACCTAGATTAATTGATTTTCTTGAGTTGGTTCTAATCTCGTTGTGGGTTGCGTATCTACAATTATTATGTGGTTCTCATCGGTGAATATTTTAGTATTCAGAAGAACAAAAAAGAGTCAGGTTCAATAGGTAACAAGGCCTAGAAGACACTACAATTGTCTCTATGTCTCGCGTTTCCTATCAAAACTAAGTGAGTATCTTCCACCATATACTCATCCTAAAGCAAGAAGCATTCGACCATTAGTTTCTTAGAGAACCTATGGACATAAATTTTTCCCGGAGGTTGTCAATCACTCTGCAAGTTTTGCATTGACCTTGAAATCAAGTCCATAGCCAAATTAACACTAACAAAGTCACACTGAAAAGGCCGGCAACAAGTACATAATGCAATACTGAAACTCAAGCCCCGTTATATCAGAATCGATACCGTCCAGTTATGTGTCTTTGCCAATCGTCTTGCAAGTGCATGTATGCAGTATGCAACATCAGCCCGTGGCCGAATCGCCGATGTGGAAGCCAAAATTTCTGCAAGAAGCAACAGAACAATAACAGTACCATGTCAAAGTCACTCATTCTGGATAAACGAAAATGAATTCCCAAATAAGAAGACTCCTAATTTCTCTTAACAAGAAAAAAGAAACCCCATAAGTAAACTTATTTTAGGTAATGCATATATGAATCCAAGTTAAGAATGAATTTTTTTCTAGAATTTATTAAACCCTAAGCTCGAAATTCAAATGTTTATCTAAAAATTGGAGATCGTGAGTTATAAAATCACATAATTTCCCAGAAAACAAAAATTCCAAGAATATTTTTTCTCATATTTTCTTAAAACAAATTGAAAACCAATTCCAAAATGCACACCCTTTGAAAAAAGCCGAAAAACTACTATTCTTCTTTAGGTCCGGCCAAAAAAATAAAAATAACTCTCTCCCCTGAAATATAGATAAAACTTCAAATTATGGATCTAATAATATAAATTACGATATCAAAAGAAAAACTCACTTCTGAGGTGTCTATCTTTTGGTGGAACTTCTACATGATTTGTAGCCTTTACGATCGCCACATCCACATCCTATTTTAAGCCATCCAAAGAAAATAGAAAAACTCATAAATCCAATCATCAAGTTTTTATTCCCAATTTATTTTCTGTGTAATTAATCAAATTCAACCACACACACATAGAGATAGAGACAGAAAAACCTTGAAATCGGAATTAACATGGGCAAGTCCGACTTTGGTGTGATCTTTTAGAGCGCCGTATGCTTTTCTAAATGTCTGAATTGTGCCCATTTGCCTCTTCCTCCTTTCAGATCGCCTTCTTTTTCTTCTCTTCTTTTTTATTTTCTACTGATTTCTCTTTCAAATTGTATTTTCTACGTGTTTCCTGCAAGAGAGAGAAACAAATGGGTTCTTGTTTTTATTGTTACTCGAAAATGGAAATACGGATTTTCCCTCTGTTTTTCATTTTTTTATTTTTGCAAATTTTTCATAAGATGCCTCTTAACTTACAAGTTTCTTTCATATTAATCACTCAACTTCATTTTATCTTAATTCAACTATAAAAAAATTTATAATTTATAATTTTTCAAAGTTTCAAAATTTTGTGTTAAAAAAGGTCGTAGTTGAATTAAATCCACACTGAATTCGAGTAACAACAATTCTTGTATGGTTGATCAAATGCATAAGTTGACACTCGTTGATGTTAAATCAATATTTTTTTTATCACTACAATATAAAAGAGTCAAAGAAATTGACACTACGTGTTGCGATTTCTTGTCGTCGTCGAAAATGTTTTTTTTCCCCTCACACATCTCCTCCTATTCACGCAACTCATCTCCTCTTCCATTTTCACACGCAATTAATTTCACCCATACCCCATCATTCATCAATCCACCAAAATTGATTCCTCGTCGTCGATGAACTGAAAATCCATCTACTTTAGTTCCATCACATTTAACTGTAATATTTGGTGAGTACTCTAGAATTTCAATTTCTATGGAAACTTCGATTTCGTTCCAATTTTAATTTCTTATTAATTTTACTGATGTCATGATAGCGTCGAGGAGCGGTGGAGGCTACTGCAAGCTGGGAACGGAGCTGGTAAAGAGGAATTGGGATGGAAAAATATGTGCGGAGAACACGAAAGCCATTTTTGCTGATGTGATGGCGACATTAAAACCCAATGAGATCGTCAGATTCGGAAGTTATGGAGATACTGATTCTGATGATAGTCTAATGATCTGTTCTTTCGTAGAAGAAGCAATGCCAAACATGATCATACTATATTTTCCTTCTATTTTATTATTTTATAAATTTCAAATATTACCATGAAAATGTATACCGTCGATGGCTATCATTGATTCTTAAAACTCCGTTGTGTATGATAAAATGTTGGCTCTAGAAGAAAGACTGTAAAAAAAATAAAAAATTGTTTTCATGCTGCACAGAGACCTTTTCCATGCCGCACGCTCCACATGGGTGCACGCACGGAGTTATCTTCGTGTGGCATTTTTAAAAGTTTTGTAATAAATATGTCGAGTTTTGGTAATCGTGTACACTTAATTGAAGGCTATCATCGATTCTTAAAACGCACTATTGTATATGATAAAATATTGGCTCTAGAAGAAAGATTATAAAAAAATTGTCTCCATATGCGCACTCTGTGCTCACACGGAGATACGGCCCGTGTCTCCGTTGATCTTTATAATTTTTATTCTTATGTTTGAATATAGAATTTAAAAAAAAAAAAAGCAAAAAA